>CAKAOI010025281.1:0-81207 GCA_916701655.1 Sebastiscus albofasciatus | reverse complement strand
GCATTTTTCAAGCCCAATGAGCTTTCAAAATGGCTACATCCTCTCCTCATACATAACCTCTAGGGGTGGGAATCACCAGAGGCCCCACGATACGATATTATCACGATACTTAAAGCTGCAGTGGGTAGAATTGGAGCAAATATGATTAACTATATCCTGACAGTAGTGCATGAGACAGGTAATCTGAACAAAAACAACAACATGTGCCTCTGTGTCCTTCAGTGTCCTCCAGTGCTCCTAATGGCATCTGCAAGATTACACAGACCCGAGGAAAACAACCAGTCAGAGCTGATCTAGAGCCTGCTCTCCAGCTGCCATCTATTAGCCGGCTGTCAACCACTCGCAAACTCCAATCAAACAGTCAAACTAGGCAGCGCTGATCAAATATGAATCAATCAAATGTTTTCAGAAACATCTTGTAGTGTACTGTTTAGCTGTAAAATGAGAAAGATTGCTCATTCCTCATCTGATCTCAGCATGGCTAACGGGTCACAAACTTTCTCATTTTACAGCTAAACAGTACACTACAAGATGTTTCTGAAAACATTTGAGGTGCGAAATAGGCATTACAGTAACAGTAACCGTAATCAGCACTGCCTAGTTTGACCGTTTTGATCAGAGTTTGCAAGTGATTGACAGCTGCCTCCATTGAATGAACAGCCAATAGGAATGCTCTCTCTCTCTGAAATGACCTGTGATTGGCCAAAGTCTCCCATCCCCTTTAAAGCCAGAAAACAGAGCCATGAGGAGGCGCAGAAGTCTAGTTTTCTCTCAGAACACTTGAATTACAAAATGCTGAAAGGTTAATATATCATTTTTGCCCAATGATGCCAAAAACATGCCTACTGAAGGTTTAAGTCATGATATGATCTTATTGCGATTTTAAACATTTTGCGATATGCTGAATATTGCCAAACAACGTATATTGCCAAGAAGTAAAAGTCAATTGTTCGTTCAACATCAGCACCCAGCAGCAAAGCCACGCTTCCGCCATTTTGGACTGAATGCGACTACCGGACGGCAGTAAAACGTCCATCTAAAAAGTGCCATACAAAAATAAAACAAAATTATTTCTATTTTATTGTCATATTTCACCAAAATGGCCTGTGTTGAACAATAAAATATGAGAGATATAATAAGCGTTCTCAGTCCAAAATGGCGAAATACACCAAACACCAAAAACACCGGAGTTTCGTCTCTTTGCTTCTATACTCTTTGGTATTGCGATAAGATATTTTGCGATATATTACCTTTTTTTCAAGTGCAAATTATGCAGTTTGTCAACATGTGTTTTATCTAATAAGATACTCTTCATCTCAGAGTTTTCATTCACATATCTTGAGGTCAGGGGCCCCTTTGAAAATGGCCATGTCAGTTTTTCCTCACCAAAATCTAGCATGACTTTGGAGCGTTATTTAGCATTCTTCCCAACAAGCAAACATGACATGGTTGAATTACCAACGGACCATGTACCAATGGATTCCTTAGGTATTGTTATTTCATATGATATCAGTATCTTCACTCTAGCTTTAAGATTGAGCCCGCTACAACCTCTGAAATTTAGAAAAGCATCCGTCAGACTGTAAAGCAGTTAATAGTTTATATAATAAAACATTGATACTTGACGTCCGTGTAATGAGACATTATTGCCCCTCAAAATATTGCGATACTATGCTGTATTGATTCTTTTCCCCCACCCCTAATAGCCTCTGCCTCTGACATGAAGTGGTGTTCATTCCTACATCCAGGTGTCTCCCTGTGACAGGAAGAAGGGGATTGTGATAGAAGTGTGTGAGGCTCAGATCTCTTCCAACCCCTACCTCAGTACATGCTTTTCTTAATCACATGAGTCAACCAAGATAGGGTTTTAGTGAAAGGGAGGAGAGGATGGAGTTTGCAGTGCTGTGCATTTCTTTAGCAGGTTGGGGGGTTAGTTGAAGAAGGGGAGATATCTCCACCCACCCCCCACCAAGGCATTATGGCTCTGTAGATATCCAGCATTCTATCTGCCCTCAATTCTCACCCCAAAAAAAACACAAATTTATTTTCGATGTTGTTGAATGATTTTGTGTGCCACTGGGAGCCCTCCTCTGAGTTTCCATTAAATTTAAAAATGTAGCCAATTTCTGTATTGTCTAACTAGTGTCTTCTTTCCCTTTTCTCCATCAGCTGGGGGGCTCTTTCCTCCTGGGAGTGGGAGTGTGGGTACTGGTGGACCCCACAGGGTTCAGGGAAATTGTGGCAGCCAACCCCCTGCTGTTCACTGGTGTCTACATCATCCTGGGCATGGGAGGCATGCTCTTCCTTCTGGGCTTCCTCGGCTGCTGTGGAGCCATCCGCGAAAACAAGTGTCTGCTCCTCTTTGTGAGTCGGGGCTGACAAATTTAAAATGTCGTTCTGTTACTGATCTTGTTTGTGTGCATATAGGCTGATTATTCTGTCTGTCAGTTTTTTGGACTGTCATGCTTGAAACAGAAAGCCAAAAGAGCAAAATACCCTTCTATTTGCCTTCGTGCCTCGAGCCTCATGCATAGTTAATGCTGAGTGAAGCGGGCACAGCCAGAATGTGATTTTTACTGACTGACTACCACCTTGTTCTACTCTCTCTCACTCCCTCTCTCTTTTTTCTTTTGTGTTATTGCAGTTTTTCATGCTCATCCTGCTCATCTTCTTAGCAGAGTTGGCTGCTGCCATCCTGGCCTTCATATTCCGGGAGCATGTAAGTTGCCTCAGATCTAAGGCTGTCTTCGGCAAAAGAAATTCTTAGTCCACTAACATGCATATGATTTTGGCAATGAATCGATGAGTTGGCGGATTTTCTTATGGTATGGTTTGAATTGGCCTTAATCGACTACAACACAGTCTCACTGCAGTTCCTGAAATAGTAACGAAATTTAATCTATCTGATTTGTGTACATAGACATGCATTTACCCTTTTGTCGTGATGCCCAGCATGACTTTAACAACGCATTTTTTGTGCGTTTTCCTACGAATGTCTAGCAACACATGTCTCAATTTGTCAATTTCCGCTCCAGTCATTTCAAAAATAACACTACTCAGCTGGGTTTATGAATAGATCGACTTGGTTAGGTTTAGGCAACAAACTACTTCGTAAGAGTTAGGAAAAGATTGTGGTTTGGGTAAAAATAACTCCAGAAGTGCTGTAACTTAAGTATGGAAGTATGGAAGTTAAGTGACAAATAAATCAACTTTAGCATGTGGTTTCACGTGGGACACAAACACCGGTGTCCTGGTTGGAAATCCTGTGTTTTTTGACGCACCCATCCACCCCGACCTGCTCCCTACGCAGCATTCGCCGCCCTCTATATTTCCCGGTTCACAATTAAGTGGAATACATATAAATTGATTTCGTGCTGACCATCACGAAAAAAATAAAAAATTCGTGTCTATGCACGCAAATCAATACATTAAATATCGTGACTATTTCATGAACTGCTGTGTGACTGGGCTGTCGACTAAGAGGGAGCAGAACTACTCAGTACTCATCTCATCGGCACAGTTCCCTATTAAAATGACACCCAGCCCTTGTGTCAAGTGAAAGAAACAGATATCATTCCCATGGTGACACTGTGGTGACTGACTCACTGTCTGTTTTTCTTGTTTAGCTGACCAGAGAGTACTTCACCAAGGAGCTGAAGAGACATTATCAGGGCTACAACAACACTGACGTCTTCACCTCCACATGGAATGCCATCATGACTACAGTAAGGCCACAGCACACATGGCAAAGAGCTCACATACTGTAGCTTTTACCAACTCATTGCTTTCAACAACCGTCTGTGGAAACAGGAAGGTTTGCAGCCTGGCGTCAGGGGGATATATTTTATAGATAAAATCCTAGACATTTAGGTCAATATTCATGCTGGATTGGTGCACGCATACAGTGGACCACAGGCCAGTGCACAAATGGGCACTCAGAAATAAGGGCTTCTTCTGCTATTCTCTCCTCTCCTGCCATCAGTTTGACTGCTGTGGGGTGAACAGCCCAGAGGATTTTAAGGACAGCCTGTTCAAGATGATCAACCCAAATCAAATTGTGCCAGAAGCCTGCTGCCAGCGTGCCATTCAGACCGAGGAGTTGGCCTATGTCAACCAGCACCAGTGCTTAACAGGCAATATGATGTTCCGCAATAACAAGGTAACTTGTGACATCTACCACGACACCTTCTCTCTCCCTTGCCCTCTCTCTCTTCCTCCCTCCTTCCAAACCACCTCCAGGCTTAATTAGAGCAGGAGACAGTTGAGGGGTGACATGCAGGGACTCGCTGACTCCTCCATGGCTGATTAGGGCTTTTGGGTGTCACAGGAGGCCATCCTATGTGTTATAGTGTGGAGACACCAGTGTATGTATGCATGTGTTTGTGTATGTGTGCATATATTGGTAAATTGGATTTTTTCTGGAAATGTGTGCAAAAATAGAGGATAACGAGTGTATGAATATATGAAAATTAGGTGTGCTTCACAGTTCCACACATGCACGCCCACGTCCCCGCTCCCATGTGTGTAAAGAAAGCCTTGGAGTGAAATGTAATTACAGTGGAAGCTGATAGGAAGAGGTTTTCACCACACTCTCCACCTGTTGTTTTTCAAACCACCAGAACAATGCGAGATGTCCACAATGTGTGCCTCTCTCTCTGTTCATTCACACAAAGAGCCCTCATTAAAAGGCAGTAAGACTGGAGGCCCTGCTTCCCACTCATTCAGCCAGGCCTTTGTTCAGAGCCTCACTCGATTAAAGCTGTGATGTTACTTTAATTGCCTCTGTAATTCTGCGACTTTACAGCCTATTGATTCTCTGCTGAGTGTCACGTCTTTTGTGTGTCCACAGGGCTGTTACTCTGCAGTAGTTGACTACTTTGAGCTGTACATCTATGTGGCTGGAGCGCTGGCCATTGTGGTGCTGACCATTGAGGTATGAAAGTTTTTCCTTTCAGTTAAATCATCACATATGCAGCATTTTCTTTGTCTCTCCAGTGATGTGAATATTCATTTCAGAAATGGTGAATTCTGCATTAAGCTGAGGATATTTGCCTGAATGTGTGTGTAGTGTTATTTGAAAGCTCTTTGTGTGGCAACATCTCCATCTAGTGGTGCGATGTGGTGCTACAGGAATATAGATTAGATTTAATAATTGGTTAACATGCATGTCTCAGTCTGTGCTGAGTTACCAACATGTAGCTCAGCACAACAGTTAATCTCACATCCACAATGACACCAAAACACTTCATACACATCTCAGGATCAACTCCTGCACCTGAACACTGACAACATTTGTCTCCCAAAAAGAAAATGGTTTCACTCGTCACAATACAATGACCTAAAAACAACTATAACAACCGATAGCATTACAACATGTATTTCTATTCCCTTTGAAGTATCTATTAATTGATTTATTTTAGATTTTTTTTTCTAATAATGCATAAACCAAGATTTCATTATAAATTAGAAGCCTATTATAGTGATCACGTCTGTCTGGGTCAAAATGATAACTATAATATTATTAAAACCATTTTCTTTTTCTTTATTTCTCATGCAGATTACCTTCTAATTGACATTTAAAAATACAGCACAGCTGTTTCAAATGCTTTTTGAAATTACTGCAGGAATTGAATTACTGTATTCTGTATAATTCAAATACAGTACAGTACTCTATATAAAATATAGCTTACTGTAGTTCAAATTATAATTAGGCTATAGCCTAAAACAATATTGTGCTGTTTACAAATACAGTAATGTCAGTAGTGCAAATAGGTTACTGAGCCACAGCCTGGTGGTGGTTTCAGTGCATTTCTACATTTTCAGGCCTGAAAATAAACTGTAGGCCATCAATACCGAACAGTTTGAAAATAAATGTATTCCTAAAATACAGCATCAAGGGAGTAAATAAAAAAAGGTAAAATAAAAATACCATTGTCATGTATGAAAAGACAAACAATGAATACTGTAAGTGGACTCCTTGATTCAGAAAGTTCAGAAAACTACATCACTTTACTGTAATGCAGCCTTTTAAACCAGGAAAAGATAACACTTATACCATATTACGACATCCAAAATATAAGACAATATCCTATCTCATATTACAATATCGATATAACATCGATATATTGTCCAGCCCTTATAACCAGTGGTAAAACAATAAATAAATAGTAATCAGAGTGCATGTAATATACTGCTGTTCTAGCTTCATATGCTTGTAATAACTTGTAAAAACAACCGTGTGCTAATAATGTCTTTTTTTCTTTTTTTCCTCAGCTCTTTGCGATGGTCTTTGCAATGTGTCTCTTCAGGGGAATCCAGTAGAGCTGCTCCATCTGTGAACTTTTTTTTTTTCTTAAAAAAAAGGGAATTCAGGAGAAAATAACAAAAATGGACACTTGTAAATTTGTTGATCTCTTTTTTCTATTGGCTAATTGGTAGAAAACAAACTCTTGTACTTCTCAGCTGGACTTTTGAGGTACTGGGTGGCAAAAAAAAACAACAACACGTGCACACAAACACATACATAAACCATAGAGAAGAAAGTGGGAGATCAGAGACAAAACTGATGTAAAAAGATTTGTGTGTAAAGTGGAAACAGTCATTTTTTTTGGACCAGGTCTAGCACAGACTGGGTGTAAAGTGGACCAGGCATGAGGACCGGGTGAAGCCTGAGCAGAAGGCACTGCACTGACGTTTGGATGAAGAATATTTATATTAAGTAAAGTTGGCTTAACTGTAAAAAATGTGTTTTATGTACACTTTGGCTGTTTACCCTTTTTCTTGCTCATACTGTATACTGTAACACTCCCTCCCTCCATACGCCTTTTTTTACAGCCACTCTTCTTTAAAGCTGTATTATGTAAGCTCTGTGTGTGTGTGTGTGCGTGTGTATGTGTACATACTGGATGCTCTTTTTGAATGTGTATGAACTAGTTTGTGAGCATGTTGTGAGCTCGTGGCTCTTCATGACCCCCTCCCAAGCTTGAAAGCCAACCTCCTGATTCTTTTTTCTATTTGTATGGTGATGTTTATTGCAGTAGCGGTTATAATGTGGTTTTAGGTGGTGAAATGTATGTGTATGCATTTGTATTAGACTCTTGAAAAGTCAATGACATACAGTAAATGGCATTCTAAATGACTGGCCCTGTGTTTTGCTTTGTTTTGTTGGTTGCACAATTTCAGATCGTATGCATACATATAATTAACCTTATGTGTAGTGTTCTGCAAACAATCCTCATAATGCATCCAAGCATGATGGAAACACATACAGTACATGAAGGTTTTTGCAAGAATGAACGTTTTTGCAGCCTGATCAACTAAGAACAACAAGCCTTGCTAATTTTGTGCTGATGATGAAAAAAATCAATGTTCTAGTTTAAGGGTGAAACCAAGAGATTTGTCAGCATAGACAGTTATCTGCTGCAGCCTCGTGGCTGATTGATCTCTTTTAATAACAAATCATTCATCTCTGCTGCACCTTTTTGACATTTGAAGTATTGAAACACAAAAGATGGATGTTTCATTTATTTATGAGCCGAAGCGTAATGAAATGTAGTTAGGACCCACATACAGCTCTTGGTATTATTGTGATAATGAACTCAATTTCACCTCAAATGCATTAGCGTATTGATTTTCCTCCTACAAGAAAAAATCCATAAGTGTGAACAACGTACAGTGATAATGAATAAGGTACGGTACAGCCTGTGTGGATATGCAGGTTGCAAAGTAGAAAATATGCCCCCTATTTGTCTGAGTGGTTTCACACTTTCACCAGATCCATCAAATAAATAAGACTTCAGATAGACATCTCAGATTGTTGGTTGTACAAACCTGTCTAGTTCTTGAATATTTTATGTTGCACTAATGGTGTAGACTCTCTTAAAGGGACTGTTTGTAACTTCTTACACATATAAATCACCCAGTCGGTGTCCCATGTGCGCTCGCATATGCGCGCTCGCGTTTGGCTACACTGTTCAGACAAGACTCCAACACAAACTACACGGAAGCACCAAAACCACAAAGTTATATCTAGTGAAGCCCATCTGTTAAACAGTGTTGGCCGTGGTCGGAGGATGCGGGGGAGACCGTAGCTTTGGTCTCCAGGACCGGAGTCTCTGCTGTACTCTGCTCCTCTGCCTGCTTGCCTTCACTCAGCTCGCTCCACCTCACGTGCATGCGTGCACACTCCACACTGCAGAAGAGTTAGTAGCTCTGAGAATATCTAGTGAATGTATATGCCGGTGTCGCCCTCCGGCCGCGGTAACATTACTGCCAAGCAGGTGAATTATAGAGTGACATTGTGTTTTTTTAGCTGACATGTGTCGCCTCACTGTTTTGAGCGATGCTTGTTCATGTCTATTTAGAGAGCACAAGCGCGAGGCAGACGCTGACTTTCGTTGACTTAATAGCCACAGGTGTCGCTGTTAACAAGCATTTCTGATTCTTACAAACAGTCCCTTTAACTAAAAACAACATATTTGACAGAGCTACAGCTCTGACTGTTCACTTCACGGGACATTTGTGCCTTCTGAAAGAATTTAACAATCACAAATGTATTTCGACAAGTGTGGAAAAGACTATGGAGGAGAAGTAAATATAGGTCCCTCTGTGGTCTGTAACATCTCTTCTCCCTCTCATCAGATTGCTGCAATGCTTTTGGCTCAGAATAGCCTAGGGACAAATTTAAATTAAGTTTTTATTTTTGTGCAGCTGAAAATGCAAAACTAATTCTGTCTTAACACCACAGAGCAGCCAGAAGGGGTAAACAAATCCACATACAATATTAATTTGATGCCTATTGAACTTTGGCCACTATTGGGATGTGTCGGTACCGAACGAGCCGGTTCAAAGAGCCGGCTCTTTTAAGTGAACGATGGGAGCCGGCTCCCGTTCGAGAGCCGTTTTTTTTTTTTTTTTTTTTTACATTTTTTAATTAATTCAAGGCAGAATGGTAGGACGATCTTCTCCGCGCCACAGAGAAGATCTCTGCACTGACTGTGACTGAATGTCGTGTTAATAATGTCCGTGCGACCAATCAGGTGATGACAGACAAGGATCATACCATCAAGCAGGGAGGGGCGGGGGTGCGCAGCGCGCTGACGGTCTACAGGTACAGAGCAGGAGGGAGAGGAGGAGAGAAAGAGAGAGAGGAGTGCGGTGTGCGAATAGCAGATAAGATGAGTGACAATCGGAAACTAAGCATTATAAGGTTTAGTATAATTATATTGAATAATTTAAGTGATATATGTGCACACATACTAATCACAGGTCAAAACAATGCTAAATTTGGCTGAATTATAAAAGGCAGAAGTGGTAAAATAAAGAGCCGTTTGGGAGCCGAAAGAGCCGGCTCTTCTTGGTGAGCTGAGCCAAATGATCTGGATCACTAAAAATAGTCGGAAACACCAGAACAAAACAGCCGCTTTAGCCGTCACCTAGGCTACCGAGTTAGCTATCAAGTGCTTTATATATTCACATCTAATGGACACGGAGCAAACATAAGTATTCAATTTGAGTCGTTTCTCTGGTCACCTGATGAATGTAAGTACAATGTTCACTCTACATCAGCTTTGTTTAGGTTTATCTTTGTTAGCTAGCTAACGTTAGATGTCTAAGTAACGCTGTAGCTAGGTAACGCTGCAGCTAGGTAACGCTGTAGCTAGGTAACAGAGGAAACTCCACAGAGTTCACATGATTTCATAAAAAGCAATAACAGTTTGATAAATATCCAGTGTTAAACTTGTTAAACTTGACTAGAAAGTATGAAAAATCAACATTTGCTTTGTGGTGTGTAATTACTGACAGATTGAGGTTATTATTTACAAATATGTATCAATTTCAATTCAAATGGCTTTATTGGCATGACGTAACACTGTACATATTGCCAAAGCATATTCAAATGATGAAAATTTACAATAGTTACATTTCATTAACATCAATAAGATTAAATAAATAAAACTCATAACAAGTCAAAATTTGTTGGAACAACGATATCAACAGGAAACAAAGCAAACTAACAAACAATCAGACAACAACAAGGTGCAGACAGATGTCCCTCAGTTTATGTCTCTGTCCCTCAGTTTATGTTCCTGTCCCTCAGTTTATGTCACTGTCCCTGTCCCTCATCTCACAGCAACTACAGATAGCCCTGAACAAATATGAGTCCTATTAGATATTTAGCAGTGAGTTATAGTCTTGTGGAGCAGATAAAAAATAACTTTTATTTAGAACTAAAACGATTAGATGTCTGGGGTTATTGATAACTGATTAATAGATTAATCAATTTCAGCTTTTCATTTGTGGGAGTTTTCTGCTTATCTTGTAAGGATAACTGCCAGAAAACCTTGTAACCTTCTAAATGAAATATTTTTGGGTTTAGGACTAAACACACAATTTAGAGGCAGATAGATAGATAGATAGATAGATAGATAGATAGATAGATGGATAGATGTTTTTTCCAATATTATATTTATTTTACAAACGTCCCCAATAATAACATTCTCAGTATAAAGAAACTTAACAAACCTAAGCAAAGTAAGCAAGTATAGATACAGGAAAAATAGATAAATAAGTAAAAAGAATATACAAAAGTAAAAAATAAATAAAATTAAAAACAATAAAATAAAATAAAATCTATATATATATATATATATACTGTATACATATATACATACATACAAACATATGCACATGCAGTATATACACTGATGTACCTTTAAATATGAGAAAACATTACTGTAATAATTCTTTCCTCCTCATTAACATTGTTCACAAACCACATGTTAGCTATGTTTTTATGTTTTTTTGGGGGGGGGTTGCCAGCAGGTGACTATTATTACTGGGAAAGCCTGACATTAGAGTTCTTATTAATTCTACTCTTTTTTTTTCTAAACTTTGATTTGACCCAGACTAGGGCTGTTAATTAATTAACAATTATTTCCATTATCGATTAATTTGCAGATTATATTCTAGATTAATCGTTTGGTCTATAAAATATCAGAAAATAGTGAAAAATATCAATCCCAGTTTCTCAAAGTCCAAGGTGATGTCTTTAAATGTCTTGCTTTGTCAGTCCAAAACCTAAAGATATTCAGTTTAATATGATATAAAACAGAGAAAAGCAGGAAATCTCTATATTTGAAATGCATTTTCTGCTGTTTTTGCATGAAAAATGTATTAGTGATTAATCGTTATTCAAAATAGTTGATAATCGATTAATAATTATTTTTCTGATGATCGACTAATCGATTAGTCAACTAATCGTTGCAGCTCTAACCCAGACTGTAGCTTTTGGCAGCCCAGAGTGTAAATGAAAACATGATGGATAAACATCTCTTGCGCTTTCTCTTGCAACAAACCGAGATAAAGTAATATGATTTGCATTTAAGACTTATTTATCTAGTAGATATATGGACATGAGTAAATACGGTGAATATGTTGTTATAATAAAATGCAGAGATTTGTTTGTTTTATAATAATATCATTTTGCATTATATGGCATTGCATGTTTTGCATAGTTAATTTACTTTAAAAGTACAGATTTTCTTTGCTGTACTTCAGCGTCCTTAAACACAACATAACAATTATAACTGTACTTTCAAAGTAGACTCATCAATAATATTCGCTCATTATACTGTGTTTCTCAGGGCTCTTTTTTATATGTAGGTTCTGCAACTAACGATTCTATTCATTGTCGATTTATCAATTAGTTGTTTGGTTTATAAAATGTCAGAAAATGGTGTAAAATGTCGATCAGTGTTTCCCAAAGCCCAAGATGACGTCCTCAAATGTCTTGTTTTGTCCATAACTCAAACATATTCAGTTTACTGTCATAGAGGAGTAAAAAAAACAGAAAATATTCATATTTAAGAAGCTAGAATCAGAGAATTTTTTACTTTTTTCTTAAAATATTACTCAAACCGATTAATCAATTATCAAAATAGTTGTCGATTAATTTAATAGTTGACAACTAATCGATTAATTGTTGCAGCCCTTGTTATATGTATGTTTTTTCTAACCTATTTTTAAATAATTGGACGCATATTAAAAATAATAGTGAAGATAAAACGTCTTTCTACTACACAACCGAACATGTGATTACAATTTTCCTAACAGGCTTATTAAGAAACACACTTTTGGATCCCATTTGGGAATGTATGAATACTTGTTAAGCTCAAGGTGAGCAGAACAACGGCCAGCTGACTTCTCTTAGTCTCCCTGCCTCATTACCATATACTGGAGCTCATTACAGTCACCTCAAATAAAAAGAGAAATTTGCAGCTCTGTTTCCTGTGCCATATACGCCGAGGGCAATCAATAATGGTCACGAAACAGTAACCAGTGGTGTTAAGTGAATCGTAACCAAACTGAATCATAAATTTAAAAACCTGTACAACATCTCACACAACTGTATATTGTTTTAAACTATTTAAACACTTGCATTAGTGTCCTCACTCTGGCTCTAGTTTATTTCCTTTCATCTTAAGATAAAATCTATTATCTGCTCACTAAGGATAAAAACATTCGTCATCTAAAATATAAAATGTTAAACGACAGATGATGAATTCAGCCCAGTTTGCATCTTTTAGTGTTCAGTAGCCAACAATCATTTAATTCACCACATGAGGGCGGTAGCATTCCTACTACTCCTCCATCCACTGCTTGGAAATGTATATTTTCCTTTAAGCATCAAGAAGAAAGGACCTTTGCATAGAGACTGTTTGTAACGTATACATGAGGTTTTCAGTAAGCATTTATTTGTCATCATTGTATTTTTTTTTTAGGTAGTAATATGTACAGTAGGGCTGGGCGATATGGCCAAAATCATCTCTCACGATATAGGTAATTTCATATCTGGATAAAGATACTTGTCACAATATAGCATGTTTTCTGGTAATTCAATAAATACGTTGTCTATATGACATAAAAACCACATGGTAAAGTCTATTTTGTATGATCCTATGTGAATTAGATACTTGACAAATGAAAAGTACTCTTCTCATTTTAAAAACTTGAGTGCAAAATGAACAAAACAGGCCTAGCCTATATTGCAATAGAAACAATATAGAAAAATATATGCAATAGAAGTTTTTATATCGTTTTGATGATATATATGTCGTCATATTGCTCAAGTACATTCATCCTCATTTTCATTGGTTAAAAATGAGAAATGAATGTTGCTGTTTGCCACAAACAAATATAATTTAACACCATCATATGGTCCATGTTGCCATTTCTCTGACTCTGTGAACATTAGCTCCAATCTCAAGATGTTTGAGATTTTTATCCTACAAACGTAAAGTGTTGACTGAAGCAAATTTGACATGACTATAAGGCCTCAAATTAAAACAGTGTGTCTTTGGTATTTTAGGCACATTTTGTGTTTGACCTGCTGATCAGAAAGTAAGCACCGGTAGCAGTCAATGTGTCAGAGCAGCGCCCCCCATTCCACCACCACCATCTCTTCCCTCCCATTTGAAGTGTCTGCACTGGTTCAGGTCAGGATCTCACTGAGAATTTAACAGCTGCTAAGTGTTACTGGTGGTCAGCAGCACGAGCAGCTCCTGATCCTGCTGGTTTACTCTCCAGCATGCTCACACATCACATACAAGAGATGTTAACACGAGCCTGAGGTGTGCAGCCCTCCTGGTGGCATCATAGCAGACATAAATCACACGCTATGCACTACATACCCAATATGTGTACTACCGTTCAACATACTTTTGTGTGAATAGACAGTATGTATCTTTTCGGACGCACTTACTGAGCTGTGATTTACGTCCTCACTTCCTGAGAGCCTCTTTGCCGGTTGGAGTTGTGTAACCATGGTAACCCGTGCCAACCTGATGTGACCAAAACGACGGTTTGTGAGAATCAAAGTCTGAATTAATTTGAAAACTATATCACGCCTAGAAAATTAAATCTTATACTTACAGTAAAATTGAAGTGTTATTGACGTTACAGAGCTGTCTGTCAACGTCCGTTATGAATGTTGTCGTCAGTAACGCATTGCATTGTGGGATATTTATGCCGGCAAAGAGACAAAACCGCAGCCGCCATTTTGGACTGAAAACGCTTGTTATTTTTTTAATTTTTATTTTTATTATTTTATTGTTCAACACAGGCCATTTTGGTAGAATATGACAATAGAATAGAAATAATTTTGTTTTACTTTTATACGGCACGCTTTACTGGTGTCAAGGAGGGTGAAAAGAGGAGATGTCACGCGTCATCATCGCGTCATATTATTGGGGTACAACATATGCCCAGTCTGCACTCCACATGTGTCATGACCCCATAGCTCAACACTCCTGTCCCAGCCTCTTTCAGTAAGCCTTGACTGGCGTCTGGTAGTCATTCAGTCCAAAATGGTGGAAGTGTAACTTTGCTAGTGGGTGCTGATGTTGCAATGGAACAAACGATTGACTTTCACTTCTTGGCAATATACGTTCTTTGGTAGTGTCCAGCATTGCGTACTTTAATATTTCACCGGAAATAGTATAACGCGTACTATTGGTTTCATATTAAGGTTTCGGACATACTAAAATACCTCACATACTGCTTTAGCGTACTAAATAGCATGTTGGTATGGAATTTCGGATGCAACCTTAGACCTTTTCATTGCCTTTCTGTTGCTAGGGAAACAGCTTTGGTCCAAGTTTACTTCCTGTCAGCTACTGCATTTACAAACATTGGAACAGGAAATACAAACAATCAGACTATTATAGACAATTTAGACTGTTTATGTTGTCAAGTTTGAAAAGGTGGATATGGTATCTGCCTCTGGGATGATGATGCTTGAATCCAATTTAGACCCATGAAATCAAACAGAAAGCGGCTGAATTTCAAAATCTGGCAAAAGTCAACCTGTTTTGACGTACTGTGAGGATTTTCTTCTGTTTGTTTCGCTGTCGTTTTACAGAAGAATAGCAAAATAGAGGGTTCTACTCTGAATTTGTTTATATGAATTGGCAGTTTGCGGTAAAACTTCTCTCATAGCGTCAGCATTTTCCATCTTAATTGTGGCCTCCAGAACATCCTTGCAAAAGCTTTTGGATCATCTCTATAGTAACAAATCTTAGGAAGAACAGAAACTGCAGACTGCTCCTTTGTTGTCATTATGTTACCAGTTACAGGGGTAGGATTTGTACTGCTGTTAGAGGAACTTGTGTAAAAGCCCTTAAAATAATGCTTGATTTTTTTGTAGTTTGGGGTCACTGCAGAGGATTGATGTTGTAGTATGTACCTCTTTGCTCTAGTGTAGTCCTGCACCACTACAGCTCTTCTTTCCTCATAAAAATTCCTACCGGGAAAAAGGGAGAAGAGAGCGAGGGATTGGGGGAGTGGTGGGGCTGAGGGGCTCCGTGTTTTAGTTTGTTTTAGCCCCCTGTTTGGAGAGGAAACTTTCATTGCTTGATGATTTATGAGTGGTTAGACTCCCAGGGGAATTAAAGAGTCCTTTTTCCTGCATGTAATAACCCACCCTCTAACATAAAACTTACGTTTCTCCTTTGTGTTGTGTTTATCCAGTGTGAAAGGTGTTAGGTCCGGTGGGGAGTTGAAGGGCCCGGAGAAGCCCCTGAGGACCGTTCAACACAAACCATACCGGAGGGCAGATGATTCACATCTGCTGCGAAGTGACCGCAACAGCCATTGTGAAAATGTGAGAATATGAAAAAATACACAGTAAACCAAATAATGCTGCAGCCCACAGTAACAGCTTTACTGTTGTGGTTTATAACAACTGAATTGTCCCACACGCTACTGAGTTTGTGACGCACAGTATGGTGCCCATGACCCAGCGTGAAACAGGAAGTGAGCTGGAGAGGCCAGGAAATTAGTCTGTAGGGATGGGTCTTGGGTCGCTTCTCAGGCCAAGCATCACTACTGTCTTGAGAAATCTCTTGTGACCCACTCGCAAAGCATGTGTTTTCAGCCCACAGGAATTGGATTTAGATGATGACTACAAATAGATGGCCATAGCTATCCCATGTGAGAAGACCACAAAGTGCTCTATGAATTACAAAGAAGGAGAGTAATGTTTTGCGGCCAGCCGAGTGATAGTGACTGTATGAGGCCACTTCATTTTTCCTCATTAGTTATCTCTCTGTTTTTCCACTTTCTCTGTACCCCCTGCGTTACAAAGTTTCCTCGCAGCTGGAGGCTAATGCAGCGCTTAGCTCCTCATTGCACGCCAGATTTTCTCACCCTGTGGCCTTCGCCGTCGAGCCGTCATCTCCGCCTGTCAATCAGGTCCAGAGTGACCCGTTGCGCGTGAGTCCGCGAGAGGTCAACTGTTGTGTGTGTCTGACCTTTGAGCTCTGCAGCAGGAGGGCTTCTCGTGCAAATGCACCGAACAAGGCCGAACTTGAGTGCACAATAAATCAGAATGATGCTTCGCCGCCCCCATATTCACAAGATTCATAATTGGAAGCATATTGCCGAAAGGAGAGACAAAATGCTGCTCATGGAGCAAAGAGGTTGAGGGGGTTAGAAACACAGCCTGATAACAAACTTGAAGGAAATCAGTAGACAGGCTGCTGGTTTCAGTGTGTTGACTTAGATCTTAAAGGGCTGCACACACAGGCAAAGAAAAAATAGAGGAATCAACTGGGTGAGTCCTTTCCTTGTTACAGCGTGCAGTTGAAGCATGTTTTATTAGTTGTATTATTTACATTCTACCATTGGCATCTTGTAAATACAAAAAGAAAACTGCTTTTATTAACTTAACCAATCTCCATTACGTATAACACCATTATACGTAATGCTTTTGCAAAATTGCTCTTTTATATTTGCCTGTTAGTTTTCACAGTGCTGCTGCTCTACAACAATACCCGCGTGCTGGTTTAACCCACTAACCCAGTGGTTAGATCCACGACATTCACCTCAGCCTGCCCCAAACCTCCGCCCATGTGTCCGTACCACTTTAAATCCTTTCCCTCTCTGTTTATGTTAGCATGTCAAAAAGCCACACTAGACATTTCCACACTAATAAACTGGAGTTTTATTAGTGGGAGTCGGTGAATGATGTGAGCCATCGTGAGGCTGTCTCCATGGTTACAGAGACCGCAGTGATGCCTGTCAGGCAGCTGGCAGGGCATGTTCTGTTTGGTGGCGAGCTGGCGGAGAAAATGGAGGAGAAGCTGAGACCGACCACAGTTTAACAAAGCAAGCTAATGCCTTCTTAAACATGGTAGATGCTCTGATGCTCGATGTGAGTTTTGATTCTAATCTTGCACAGTGCCCGCTAATTGCAACAGTACTTGTTGGTTGTTTTACACCATGGGTTCCCACTTCTTTTTGCACCGCAGTTTTTTCATATTGTCAACTTTGTTGCGGACACAGTAGAAACACAAATATGCCTGAGACCAGAGAGAAAAGAAAACATTGTGGTTACTTGCTAAATGAAAAAATACAGATAAGATGTCTCAGCAACACTCACACACTGGCCTCCCAAAGATCTCATGCAACTAACGAATATTTTCATTGTTGATAAATCTGTGGATAATTTTCTTTTGTAGTTGTTTGGTCTATAAAATGTCAGAAAGTGGTGAAAAATGTTGATCAGTGTTGAAGATGACGTCTTCTAATGTCTTGTTTTGTCCATAACTCAAAGATATTCAGTTTACTGTCATAGAGGAGTAAAGAAACCAGAAAATATTCACATTTAAGAAGCCGCAATCAGAGAATTTTGACTGTTTTTTTTTTTTTTTTAAATGACTTAAACTGATTAATCGATTATCAAAATAGTTGGCAATTTATTTAATTTGTTGACAACTAATCGATAAATCTTTGCAGATCTAGCTGAATGCTGTAAGGTGGTAATGGACTGGTTATCTACATCAGTTCAAAATCAGTATTTTGCTGCTGAGGCTGTGAAAGAGAGTGATTAGCAAAAATGCAGCACAGGCAGATTGTGCCAAGTTCCCACAAAAATATAATAACTCATGGAGTCATACAATTTATCATTAGGGCTGTCCCGAATACCACTTTTTGGGCTTTGAAGCTTCGGTGGGAAATATTCAAAAGGTATTCGCCACTGCCACACTACTATACAAACACGCACTTCAACAAACAGCGATACCCGTCTGAGAATAACTAATAATAATTCATGTTGAATATGAATAATGAGTAATGTTGTGGGTTTATTCCTTATTTCATGGGCTATTTTGGGACTTAAACATTAGTATTACATATATATATAGATCTATATAGATATATATCTATAGATATATAGATATATACACAAAAAAAGAAGCATTTGAATACTGATGTAGAGGCTGATTACCATGGCAACGGTCAAATCTTCGAAGCACTGGGGTCTAGCCCATATTTATTAGTCAGCTTTATTTTGGTCGAATCATATTGTTTCCTCATATCTCGGTAGCAAATGTTCCTGAGGTCTAGGGCTGTGTATTGGCAGTATCACAATTGCGATACTGTAAGCAAGGCAATATATTGCGATTTTTTTTCAAATCTAATTTTAGGAAAACTGTCATAGTATAAGGAACACACCACCATATGCATAAAATCAGAGTAAAAAAAGTTAACTTATTTAAGCAATCAGTACAGTGAGATCTGAATTTACATTCATGACAGTCCCTCAGTAACATCCAACATCATAGCACTACTTTTTGTGCAATCTGAGTCACTGTCTGCCTTGAATCTTTGCATGCAAACTAGTAATTAAAAATCGATAGTGTTCTTGAGAATTGATACAGTATCACAAAACATAATATTGTGATATTCAAGTGTATCAGTATTTTCTTACACCCCGACTGAGGCCCAGTACTGGTCTGCGGCCCTTAGGTTTTGAAACCTCTGTTTTAACCAGTATGTCCTCAACCACCTGAATATTAAGTGAAGAAGCAGGGGACCACCTAGTGTTCATACTTTAATAAAAGTCGTTTTGATCGGGTATGAACACTGTATTTGCAAATTTACAACTCTGCAGATGTGCTCCACAGTATGAGCATCTAAAGAGATGAAACTGATCTCGTTGATAGAGTTGAGTTGTAGATAAGTTGATAGGACCGGCTGGCCCAGAGCCAGAGAGCCCATTAGAAGGAGCTCAGGGAAGTAAAGTATCCATGCTCCTCTCTCACTAAACCCCCACTCTGATCCAAGTCCTCCTCCTACACTTATTGCAGACACAATGACCTGTCAGATCCTGTGATGCACAGACATGTTGACATGCAAACACACATTTCGTGTTCAGTTTGTTTTTCATTCGTTACGCCCTAAAATGTTGTACAACATCCCAGCGAGTATTGTTATAAAACACATTGTAACTCAGACAGGACCATCCTGTCTCTTTCTCATGCTGTTTTTCTGTTTCCTTCTTTACTGGGTTGGCAAGTCTTGCTAAAAACAGATGTCACCACTTTTAGATCCGTGGTATATTCAAGCTGTTTAGGATTGGTTTCTTATGTGTGTCAAAAGCTTAGCTAAACGTGAGCTGTTTACTGGCATTCTCAGCTTGTAATGAGGGACGTTTTACTGGACAAAGTGATGTATGTGGTGTTCCTTCCTCTTCAGCCGCCTGCTCCTCTCCACAGAGCCGTGCTGAGGGGCTGTAGTGCTGACTTATGACCACGGCAGGAGACCGCTCGGCCTTTTATGTCCCTTAGGACAGCATCAATATATCAAGCTTCTGCTGGCTCTTTTGATTTACGGCAACATGTCGCTTGAAGTTATTTGAGTGAGGTGGACTTTGGTTTCATAGTAGCAAACATGGCCTGTGTGAATTTACATGTCTGAGTCTGTTAGGAGTTTTTACTGGTCAGCATGCTTGTCATTTTCCTTTGGCTCCGGTCCTCTATACAGTTCATAGGAGTCTCGTCATTGGTCCAAAAGTAAGTGGAGAAATTTGATTTACAGTGCAAACACCAGCTTTATTTCCAAACCAAAGGGATCATTTAACACTGTAAGCCAAAGTGTCAGCTCTAAAATATGACCTATAAGATTTTTTTTTTCCTGAAAGCTGATATAAGCGCTGATTTACAGCCTTGGCCTTGCTAACGATGGCCCTTAATGAGCAGCTCAAGCATCCACTTGTTTATGGAGCGGGCTGATTGACAGGCCAACCGATGGAAAAATAAAGTAGTGAATGAGGAATTGGATCTGTCCCCTTTTTGCCATATCAGCAGGGCCCTAATGCAGTGGGGTGAACTTTGAAGTGCCCTAATGGTCTTCATGGTCCCTTAACCATGCAGGCTTCTATTAAGGGTGTCAGTGGAGCCTGGCTGGAGCAGCGTGACCCATTAGATTTAATGAGTGCTGTTCAGGGCACAGTGGGCTGCTCTTCTTCCTCTTTGCGAGTGTTTATTTATCTCATCTACCCGTCTTTTAGACAGAATGGGAGTGCAGAAGCAGGGGGAGTGTCTCTTCAACTAGCGGCCCATCTTGTTGTTTGGGTCTCTGATTGTATCAGTCCGGTGATGACCACTGAACTCAGACAGTTAGATGGTCAGGATTGAAGCCGAAGCCTTTTAATTTAAGCAGTGTATCTACTGTATATATCACTTCTTACCATCGGTTGTTAAAGGAGAAGTCTGGTCATATTCTTTATTTTTCAATACTGAATTTGTCGTAACAAGTATTGTCTGATATGGCTCATTCCTCTGTGCCATAGACCTCTTGTTCAAAAACACATTAATAGTCCACTTGCACCAACTGACATGTTCCTTCATTATGATGAATAGGGCAATGTAAATACTAGGGTTGCAACTAACGATTATTTTCTTGATTAATCGATAAGTTGTTTGCTTTATAAAATGTCAGAAAATGGTGAAAAATATTGATCATTGTTTCCCAAAGACCAAGATGACGTCCTCAAATGTCTTGATATTCAGTTTACTGTCAGAGGAGTAAAGAAACCAGAAAATATTCACATTAAAGAAGCTGCAACCGGAGAATTTTGACTTTTTTTCTTATAAAATTCCTCAAACTGATTAATCGATTATCCAAATAGTTGGCGATTCTAATTTAATAATCGTTGCAGCTCTAGTAAATACTCACCAGTGCCCCAAATCTTGCAGATAAAAATAGTTCACAACAGTGCATTGTAAGGTTGTTTTTGAAGAGTTCGATGTCAGTTCAATTTATTGAGCCTCATTCACCACAATATTTTTTTACGCTTTTTCTCTAATTTGTTCTTAAGAAGAAGGTCCAAAGAAAAGTCTACGTGAGATTCATGACATTTTCTTAAACCGAAGCATTGTTCCCACTCATGTTCTTATGATGAATGATGAATCCCATTGTCCTCATAAATTGAAAGTGCATGCCAGTTGATCATAATTAACTTAACTAAACACCCCGCCAATCCACATAAAAGGGTGAGGCTGCAGGGCCATGCGCACACAGAAAATGAAAAGAAAAATTGAGAGAATTGAATCAAGAATGCCCAAATGAAAGTCTAAAAAAGGGTGGAGCACCAGACTTCTGCAGGGCATGATCTGCAACATCTTGCAGCAGCAGTAAATATGCTATTGTGCAGAAAGAAGCCTACTTGGGGCCAATAAATAGCATGATCAGTCACTAATTATTGGATGGTATGGTTCCCAATTAACATACTTGATGTGAATGGTAAGTGTAGTGTTTATTTATTTTAAAAGACCATCATATTTTGTAAAATAATGAAAATAATAAATGTATTGTATATATAATAAATGAGAAAAATATAATTGTAATTTAAATCCTATAATATTATACTACTTTATAATTGAAGAAAATGTAATAGCCAATTATTTTGCTCAAACTAACACAAGCAAAAATGTGCGTAACTGTGCTCTTTAGTGTGCATAGATTCTGTTCTTACTGAGAACAAATCCCAAATAAGAAGAAATTTCTTCTTGGTGAATGAGGCCTATTGTTACTATTATTATTAGCATCATGAAGGACATATGAGAGGAAAAGCCTATGGCATGATAAGTAATATATTTTACAAGTATTTCATGTACGAGCCTGCACTGAAGCAGGTCTTCTTCTACTCTTCCATTGCTGTCCTGATCTCCACTTCCTCGACTAGAGCTGGAGGCTTTAGCGGGTGACAGCAGGCTTCTCTTGACTTTTCCCATTCTCGTGCGATCAGACTGCTCCAGTTAAACTCTTGCACAACTGTGGAAAAGACAGCTATTGTTGCTCTGAGCGAGCAGAAGTGGGGGAGCTCCAACATTCTTCGTAGGGCAAAGACCAGAGCGATTGGCACAGGTTATCTTTTTTTTTTGTTTTCCTGGCCGTGCCTTCCCTTCGTCTAACGTGAGAGTTGTCCTAAGTTGTTGTGCCTTCTGTGGATGATCTTCAGCTCAAAGTTTGAAATAAAGGGTGGATTGATTACAGACATAGTTTTTGTTGTGTAGGAAAGACGTTTTGAAGTGATTAGAAATGTTTTTCTGAGGACTGTTTTGTTGCATGATTGAGCTCGTATAGCAAAAACAAAGAACATCTGTGTGAAACGATGTTGCGTACTGTATTGCATGACAGCTTTCTCTCGCTGCGGCCATGACTACGCTGTTAGCCAAAGACCACCTGGAGGTATTTAAGTCCCATTCAAACTATTAGGCTTAACTCTAGGCCTAATGGCTCGGGCAGAGCATCCCATCTGGAAGCTGCTGATGCGAGGAAAAGAATGGGATCACATATCATCCACCTTCAACCACACAGTTACCCGCACACACACACAGACAAACACACATTCATCTGTCAGTGTGCATTAAATATTTCTATAGTAGTGAGTATAGTTATATTTCTATAGTATATAGTAGGCTGTCAAAGTTACCGCGATAATAACGAGTAAATACACAAGTACACAAATTTGTTTTAACAGCGCTAATTTCTTTGACGCATTAATGCAACTTGTGATCTTTAGGTTGTAGAGGGCTCAGTTTTAAAGCTAAAGTGATGATGCTGGCATCATATGAAACTAGAAAACCTAAGGAATCGGTAGGAATTGGTACCAACCACGTCTTACTAGCTTGTCAAGAATAAGACTAAACAACGCTCCAAACTTACGCTAAATTTTGGTGAGGAAAAACTGTCATGGCCATTTTCAAAGGGGTCCCTTGACCTCTGACCTCCAGATATGTGAATGAAAATGGGTTCTATGGGTACCCACGAGTCTCCCCTTTACAGACATGCCCATGTTATGATTTGAGCATATCTGTTATGCTAAATGCAGTACCTGTGAGGGTTTCTGGACAATATTTGTCATTGTTTTGTGTTGTTAATTGAATTCCAATAATAAATACTGTATATACATTTGCATAAAGCAAGCATATTTGCCCACTCCCATGTTGATAAGAGTATTAAATACTTGACAAATCTCTCTTTAAGGTACATTTTGAACAGATAAATAATGTGTGATTCATTTGCAATTAATCACGATTAATTAAATTCTAATCCCGCCCTGTTTTTAGAGGTCCAATCAAATGTGAAAGATTTTATTTAAATCCCTCTTGTAACTGTACAGCTCTCAAATATTCAGTTTCACTGGGGAATACTCAAGGAGTACAGAAGCTAAAGACGCTGTAACTCCCATTTCACTTGAACTTTTCGTTTTCGTTGTACATATTTTCTTATTGTTTATATCGCATTTTTATATATATTGTATTTGTATTTAAAGTACAGTACTGGAGAGGGCAACAAAGCATTTGACTGCACAATGTAGAAATAAGTTAAGTATGTGACAAATAAAAAACTTAGTGTGATCATGTACTGCAGGACCTCAGCGCTTAGAGAAACAAGAGAAACTGTGAAAGTAGGTTTTCAGGGCCTCGAAAGAAAAAACTATCTGAACTCATTCAACTGTTGGAGATTCATTTATTTCAAAATCACTTCAAAAACTTCGTCAACAGAAACAGCAAGTTACTTCTGTACAAACAAATGTCAGGCACCTTAAACAGATGTCAGTGATGCTGTTCATGGTGCTAAATATGGACGGGTTCAGGAGACTGTTTGGACACAAAACCACACACCTCTGGCTTTAGCAAAGAGACCTCTGTCCCAACACTTCTCCAACACTGTAAGTGCAATAAGTTATTGCAATGGCACATTATATAAAGTCACAATCAGAAGTAGAAATACTTGATTAACATACAAAAAGCTGCTTAAAGCCATAAGAAAATTAGAAAGCAATTTCAACCTTGGTAAAAGTCCAGAACAAATCTTCAGAATAACACAAAACATAATTTTACATTTCTTATTAATATTACTGTAATACTTCAATGGTTTATCTCTGGAGGTCCATTATTTGACAAATAAGCAAAACAAATGTACAAGCAAAAGAACAATATCATTTATATTGTTCACATTCACACAATACGACATTATAACTATCGATTTCAATTGCTTTATTTCAGTAGTATCAACATGGACGGAGCTGCAGAGGAGTGGAGCACTGAGGGAGGACCAGCGAGGAGATTAACTCAACTCCACAAAGTAGGAATTCAGTCACGCATGTAGTCATGCAATCATTTATTCTGACTGCATCGTGTTTTAATCTTGATATTTTGACAAGAATGTTTTTGATTTTTAGTCCTCACATCCAACAAAGTCTATATTGATTACAAATGTTTCTCCCTTATTGAACAGAGTCACGACTCAGTTTTGGAGGCCTTTGTCTTTTAATTTGATGATTGTTTGCGTACACCCAATAAACCCTCTGTGTAGAATATATTAACAGCATATATAACAGCATGAACACTCATGTTTAAGTAATCATCACATTGTCACCTCATTTACTCGCTGTTGAAAGGAAATGGCTTTACTTGAAGGCAAAAACAATTGAATTTGATCACTGGATGATATTAGGAGTTTAAAAGATTTTTTTATGCACAAATGGCAAATATTATCTGGTTCCAGCCTTTTCGCTTTGCTGCTGTTCTTTATCTTACCTGAGTAAGATAAGTAAACAGAATATTTTGGGGACAACGAAACAAGACATTTGAAGATTTGGGTTTTAGGAGAATTGTGAGTTTTCACAATTTTCTGGCATTTTATAAACCAAGTAATTAATCCGCCAATCAAGAAAATGAATCAATACTGAATATAGCTGTTAGTTGCAGTCCTACTCTCAAGCAGGAGGCTGTAACGGGCACTCATATGTTACAATGATCAACCAGCTACGAGGAGCAGAAACTGACTCTCCTGCCATCGTCCTCATTGGGGAAAGAAAACGGATATGTGGCCCAGCGGGCGTCACAGAGAGATCAGCCAAAAGACTAATGAAGCCTGTCTCTAGCCTCAGCCTGCAGCCCAGCTCTGGTGACACACCGAGACACCCCTGCAATCACTGGACATATTCACCACATTCCTGCCGTCCAGCTCTAAAGTCATCACATTACCTAAACATTACAGAATGCTACTCGGGACGATTGGGGCCACTGATTTGGCCTGCAGTCTCTGGCATGTGACGGATTCTGTGAGCGAGCTACAAATCCAAGAGTCATCTCTACTGAGCCCACGTCTGACGATGAATTGATTGTTACAGCGTGTGGAGCTGTGCGTGCAGTATGTCCTCACCGTGTACGCTGTGATGTACTGCGGTGTTCGCAGGCCAGGACGGCTCACTTTGATGCTAATTAAGTGTGTCTATTCCTGTTGGTTGCTGATTGAAGCTGGCGTGGCTAGTTGGTGTTGAAGGCTGCTGCTGTGCGTTGCTGCGCCTTGTCTGCCGGTGGAGACCGTGTTTCCTGTAACCTGAGGCCTGAGCCTAGCGGGGGAACCTGTGGAGGCAGGCCTGGGGGAGGAAATGACACGTTGGTTTGAAATTGCTGCCAATCCAATGCCTGCCCTCCTCCCGGAATATATTGGCACAGGCCATGTCTGCTCTCACTCAATTAGACTCTGTTCACTTATTCATTCTTTGCAGGGACATAAACTACCCACCGCAAAATTAATGTTTTCTTTTATAACCAATTACGGACAGTTTGCAACGGCAAGTGACAGAATATAAATTCTCAGTACTTAGTATCCATCTAAGTACTGTTTTTTAAATGGCTTTTAAAATACTGAATGTTCAGACATGTACTTGAACTTGTGTATACAGTATGAGAGACAAGTCTAAAGTAACACAAACAAAATGAGGGTAGGATGGGTCGCATAAAAAATAAGCTACAGGAAGTAAATAACGGGAATCTTCTGTAAATTAAAATACTGTATGATGTGGCTGGCTTTGGCATTGCATTCCTGTATTCTATGATTGGAAACCATATTTATTATATTGCTTATTCTACTGAAACCTATCACTATCATGAATGATACCCAGTTTATCGGGGACTAAACCCCGTATTTCAGTGAGACCTGAGAGATCAAGGAATCAAGAATGAACATCTTCTTCTGAGTCACACCTCTGTATTTCTCTCACTCTCAGCATCTGCTGATTGTCACAGTCACAGTTGTTATCTTGGTTACATTGGCCGCTGTAATGGCCTCTGTTATCTCCACAGTCTCTCCCTGTTCATTTGACCTGTGTTATCGTTAGTGCTCTCAGGAAAACTCCCCCTACAGCGCTTGCTGATGGCTGCTCCAGAAAGGAGGGCCATATGGGGGGAAGGGTGGATCTGGGCTGAGGCATCATGTAGCCCAAGAGATGGCCGCACTGTGTTCCTTGGCCTTCATACGCAGCGCAGCTATGCTGGAAGACTTGCGATCTGGATCCAGATTGAGATCGTAGCCATTGATTCCCCCGCCCATTCCATGACCCCCAAAAAGGCTGCCCATGTGTGTCTGTCCCATGTGGCTGCTCCCTGGACTGGGCACGCCCAGGAAGTCAGAGACGCCTCCAGGACCGTGAGGGTGAGGCGGCATGCAGGAGGGGACGGTGTCACAAGGCACAACGCAACCCGGCACTGGAGATGCTCCACTGCTGCTCCCGATCCACGACGGGTTCTGGATCTGGAGGAGAAGAGCAGGGTTAATAAGTGAAGGTCACTATAATTCATATTTTTATAATAACAAAAATCAAATAACAATGTGAAAGGGGTCACTCGTAATGATGAACCTACAGAGAATTATGACCTGAATCTGCAGCTCCCCCATTTACAGAGCATTATTATGAGTTTCAGCTCATTGTTTAGCTGTCCGGCCCATAACTTTACTGTTCAGCTTCACTCTCAGCGCTCTCATAGCGTCGTTGTTGGCCACAGCAGGCAGCTGTTTTCAGAGCTCTAAAAACCCAAGGTACATTACCTGCTCAGCACACAGCGACTAGCTGGCGAACTTAGTGGAGCATTTAGCAGCTAAAGAGGAGTTGGTAGAGACCAAAGACAGAGCTAAAAGAGAGTGAATATTGGACTTACATTCATCAGGTGGAAGGAAACACAACTCTAACTGCTGAATGTAGGCCTGTGCAATTAATCAAATTTCAATTTCAATTATGATTTTGGCTTCCAACAATTATGAAAAACAAGATAATCGACATTAAACGAATATTTTGCTATTTTCCATTTCGTAATGACACTCTCATTTTTTCTTGTATTAAATCTAGCGCACCCCTTTCCTTTACAGCGGTGCACCTGGAGCTGGCTGGCTCTCGCCGTGCATATTTCCTTTAGGGTGGTGCGCTGCGACCGGCTGTAGGTCGGCTTGGTTGGGTTAAATAATCGTGATCTCAATATTAACCACAATAGTTATAAATACGATTTTTGTCATAATCGAGCAGCCCAAGCTGGATGTGTAAATAAGATCTCCATATCAACTTAAATGATGAGTCAAAGTTGTGTTCACAACTTGTTTCTGCTGCTCTCAAATGGCCAGAAAAAACAGTTATTGCAGGTTTCATAACAACCCTCAAAACCATTTATGATTCTGATATCTCAGATTATGAGTACCTGTGCTTGCTTTGTAATATTCAGTGAGCGGACCACCACTTCTTTTCCTTTACCTGTGCATAGTTCTCGGGCCGAGTCAGTAGAGGCAGCTCGTACGCAGTAGAGAAGTGTGTCCGGACCTGTTGCATCTGGCCATAACGCTCCCTCTTCCTCCACTTGGCTCTGCGATTCTGGAACCACACCTGCAAAGAAAACAATCCATCAGGAAAATACAGACCAGACACTATCAAACAAACATCATTTTAAACACAGCTCTCATAGACTTCATATCACGTGCAAACCCAAGTACTTTTTTTGCTGAAAACAAGGCCATCCTCTCCCCTCAGTAAGAAACTGAACCACATAAAATGAAGATAGTGAAGCAAATAAATTCTGCAGCACATGAAAGTCCAAGCCCAGGTTTTAAGACTTGACGTGTCTTTAAAGTGCCGTCCACATGGAGCTATTGATGTGAAAATGGTGAGTCTCCCCTGGTGCTGCACGAATCAGCTCCTCCCTTTGATACACAGGCGTCTGCCTCCGTTCAGGCTGCCAGCGTCGACAGATCCACATCTGGGCCTGTAGCCATTCATAAATCACTCTGAGCGAGGTGTGCTCTCCCCCACATGTCGGCACAGTGGGATACAGTGGGGAATCCCTCCGTATGATCCATGAAACAAAAGTTCAACTTTTGACCAAGAATATGCTTTTCTTTGTCCGTCTTTGGGATTGTTAACTATTGGATGTGGTATGCTGTATGAAGTAGGTTGCTTCTCTGCAGAAAGGTTGTACTTTCAGTACCTGCTGACAGACCAAGTGCAGGCTACTTAGTCCACTTCTCTCTAGCTGTGAAGGCATTGGAGGAAAACAGGGCAGAAAGTGGAAGACGGTTATGAAAGAGAGCGTTATGAGCAGAAAAGTAAAATTTGTATCCTGAGAGAAATTCACAGAAATATTTCCTCTGCAGTCTTGCTATTCATGGTCAATGATGTGTAATGTAATAATTTCTACTTACTATGATCATTTATGTCTACTGTCTGTTTTTTGGGTGGAGTTTTTCCGTTATCAGAATCGAGGGTTTAAGTATAGAGTGTCATATGTCAGCTCGTTCGACCAAAAAGTCGTAGGAATGACACAATAATGCACAAGGCATTTAGCGTGCAATAAGAATGTCATGTAGTCTGTACCTGTAGTGACTGCAATGTAAACGCATCGGTGTAAAAATGCCACGCTTAGTTACGTTGAATAAAAAACGAAGGTGGATGGGTCCAACTAACAGGACTTACAACCAGGAGACCGGTGTTCAAGACCGGTGTTTTGTTTTGTAAGTTACGTTAGAGACATTTGTGACGTGTTTCCCGTACTTTATTTATGTTGTTTCTTTGCCTATTTTACTTAGTTTACGTACTTATTTTAAGCACAACCGTGACTAAGCCAAATCGAAATGGATTTGTGCCCTAGACCTAACTGCGGACGTTACCGTAGTTTTGTTGCGTGGTGTACAAATGACACACGATAAGCTTAAAATGCATCCTCATGACAGGCGGAATGTCTTTGTCCTGTGAGACCGGGTTGTGTATGTTTTATGGATTGTAAATGACAAATGTAGTTAAAGATGAGCAACAGTGACATTATTGGCTCAATAAAACAGCTCCTGGATAATGATTATAGACATACTGTATAACCGCGCTGTAGACAATGCATTCCTTGGCACAAGCCATTTCTATTGTTTCAGTTCTGCTTAATGTGACATTGCTTTATAATTGGTTAAATATTAGCTATTTGGAGTGGCCTCCAAACTACTGTATGTGATGTGCATGTCAGCATGCTCTATAGAGCTGCAACGATACATAACTAAAATTATCTGTGGAAAATATATTCAGTTTTCAAGTGAAAATGCCACAACATTTTATGGTTCCAGTTTCTGACATATACTTGTGAAATCTGCTTTTCCTTGTTTTCATCGTAGCTAACTGAACATCTTTGGGTTTCGGATTGTTGGTTGGGCAAAATAAGACATTTGGAGATGTCCCCCTGGGCCCTCTGGGCTTGTGAAGGGCATTTTTCTCTGTTTTCTGACATTTTATAGAACAAAAGATTATTTGAATACTTAAGAAAGTAATTGCCAGAATATTCAATAATAAAAATAATAGTTAATTGCAGTCCTAGCATCCTCTTATTTTATGTTGCCCAGATATAAGATACCTGAACAATCATTTGATGAGGGGTAAAGTCAAACTAAAATCATCTCCCTGTTGATGACAATTAATCAAATCCCAAATAATAATATGAGTTAATGTGCCCAAATAACACAAATTAAGACATTAATGATGATTATCAGTAACCCTCATTTATTTCTCCACCATGCATCTCTGCTGTTCTTTCAAATAACCAGTTGTAACTTTAGCTACGCTTTTTTCTACAAAGTTTTCTCACATCTCTATATGCAAGAGAATAGAGGAGCAAAGGGGGGTACTGGATGTCCCCACATGTTTATTTGTGTGTATTTGTTGGTTGTCTGAATCTTATCCTCCCAAGAGGGAACGGGAGACTTCTTCAAAGAAAAGAGAGAGCGATCCTGCCTTGACACAGGGGTTTGAACTTGGACTGTGGGTTGATTCCCAGCCCAATCAGCCTGTGGTTTTCACAGTCCCTGACATGAAATTTCCCCTCAAACTCCTCAAATACCTCTACATCTCTCTCTCTCTCACCATTTCTCTCAATCGACGTAAACACAATAGAGTTTAGAGACCAGTGTCGCACAAAGATATTATCCCATATTTAGTTTTTCTTATGGGGCAGGAGGGAATTTTTTATGAGATAAGACCAGCTAAAAGCACTGCAACATGCACTCAAACCTGTCATTTTTCTGACTGGATAAAGCAACTAGCTGGCTCATTTTCAAAGAGAAGACCATATATGGCCTCCTGTGGCACATATAGCCGCTGACTGTGTTTTTTGCGAGAAGGTGACGTAAAGAAATGTCGTCTGACTCCGACATTCCTCGGGTCAGCTGGCGAGATTAGAGGACAGCTCACCCTCTCAAAGTGGTAAACTGATATCTGAGGTTGTGTCTGAACCCCAGTGTCAAGGTGAGGGGTTGTTGCCCTTTGAATTATATCATATGTTTGGAGGGGGGGCTTGGAGTCTATGTTATGCCCCCCCTGAGGATTTGGGGTCTATTATTGTTTAAGGTATGTCATGTTTTTCCTTTGGTTGTGTGAGCTCATAACATCACAGGTTTCCAAATATAATCCTCAACACAAAAGGCCCTGGTTGGACTGATGAGCATAAAACTCGCTTATGGTACGTGTCCACATGGGCGTTTTTGGACGTGAGGTATCGCCTCGCTTCACAGCATTGGACGCTTGGTGGGCTGCCACAAGGCACTAGGCAGTAGGCACCTGATTAGACGAACACTTTCACTCGTGAGCTGCTGCTTGCAGCATTCAAACCGGAACCAATATGGCGGCTCATTTTGAAACTTTTTTTTTGTATATTATAAAAATAAAATTCACCGAAATGTGTTTCTGAAAACATTTTGGGTGAGAAATAAGCCATGCAATTGCTGAATCTCTTGGTACGGTTAGTTTAAACATTTTTTGGGAGTTTCCAGAGGCGGCGAGTCGGATGCCAGATGCCCCTGATTTGCATAAAGTAGCCTAGACCTCAACTTTATGCAAATGAGGACCAGGCAACGTGAAGGTCCATCTCTCGAAACGCAATGCCACGCTACCAGAATGCATTGCACGGCTTCTCACATAGACAATGAATGGGAAGGACGGATCCTGTGGACACGTACCATGACTGTTCTAGTTTTAGTTTCCAAAAAGTTATGACATGGTTTGATTCAACAGAGATTAATGTAGCCTCCTATGCATTACTACTACATTCAAGTCGCAGAGCTAAACATCAGATTTCCCTTAAAAAACACACAGCAACATTTTAAAAAACATAAACAATCCTTAAAGACTCTTCTAACCATCTGGATGAAAGAATATTCCATCTGCTGCACGATAAAAAAGATTTTAACCTGTTTCTCAAGTTACATAATTTTTTCCTAGTTGCCTTGCTCAATTTATTGAACATGAACAAAAATGTAAACTTTAATTATATGTTATGTTAGCTTACATTGATGTTTACATTTTCATACACAATAACACTACTTTACTTGTGTTTTACAAAAAGAGCAAAGGCAAATGTCATTTCAGACTTCCTGGATTAGGCAATACAGTCACAACTGCCGGAAACATAAAATATTTTTTTATGGTGCAGCTGATGAAATAGATTTTCATTCAGATCATGAGAAGAGTATTTTAGGATTCTGGGAATAGTCTCAGAACAGCTCTAGTGTTGTTAAACCATCTTTTTAAAAAAGTTTTTAAAAGCTCACCAGGGAATTATTTGAAGGAAAATCGAATGCTCAGCTCTGTGACTTGAATGTAATAGTAATACATGAGAGGCACAAACTGGGGATAACGTTCATGTTAAACAAGTATTTCAAGCTCCAATCTACTTTTTTAAAATATAAAGTGTTACCAGTAACCTCGCTGTCATCTTAATTGTGATAGATCAAGATAACCCAACTCTACTCCTCTACTTTTAATCTCTCTGTCGTACTCCCACCCTTCTGTTGAAGCTCAGCCCCTTCTCTCCCCCCCTCACCGCCAACCCCCCTCTCTCCGTGTCTCTCTCTACCCTCCTCCCTTTTAAGTCGGCGAGGGGAAGTGGGGATATTGGAAAGTGAGATGGGAGAATGTTCAAACTGGAGCTTGTTTTCATTTCATGTTTAATTTCCTGACGCCTAAGCCCTTGGCTTTCCGCAGCTAACCCCTCTGACCTTTCGAAGGCGTGCAGACGAGAGCGTACACATACACACACACAGAAAACACACACATTTACATACCACGATATATGCAAAGTTCAAAGTTAGTCACTAACAAATGCGTCTTTTTAACCTGGACACTCACACACTTACTGGAGCCTTTTATCAACAAGCAAATAATGTCTGAGCACATATACAGTATATATATATATATACCCCTTGTCTTGGTTTCTGGGTAGTGAGTGTGTCATGTTTCACAGAGGGTTCGCTCTACGTAGCTTTGCCTTTGAACGGCAGTAGGAAGGAGACCCAAGCCAAATAGTTTGGCGAGGAGATCATTCGGGGAACATTATGAAGTCAGATGTGTCCTTTGTGTCCACGTCCCTTATTGCCCAACTTCTAAGTTCGTTAGAAAGGAAAGCTAGTGGTGCTTTTGCACGAGCAGAATCTCAATTAACCCAAAGATTTTTTATTATTTCTCATACTGATCACCCATCATATATATGAAGGATGAGCTTTACCAACTGCAAACACTTACTACTCTTCTTTATTTTATCTAGCGGACATCTGCAAGGAAGGTGGCTCAGAGCTCTTGGAGCTCAAAGTGCTTGGCGGTGATACAGTAATTGCTAAAGACGTTGACAGCAGAAGGCAGCTTACAGAGCCATTAAAGAGCTTTATTTATGCTCCAGAGCCAGCAGGCAGAGAGAGAGGAAGAGGGAGAGAGGGAGGGCAGAGTGCACAACTCCAAAAGCAGCTTTGAAGTCCAGCCGTCTCACCTCATCTCTGTCATCCAGGACCGCTGCGATTGATAGACTGCCTCAGCAGTCACTCACACAGCCTCCCTCTCCATAAAAAGTAGGCAGTGTGGTGAAGTTCAAGTCTGAGGTTGGGAGCTAATTGTACAAAATAAACTAGTGGCAGCAGAAGTCACAGATTGTGATTATGGAAAACTGCAGCCCGACTTTATGAAGACATTCATCATCAAACTGAGGATGAAACTGTAGGACCTTGACGTTGGCATTTTGGCAGAAAACATCTGTACTCTGGATTTCAATGGCTGTTGTTTGGGAGATGAAAAGGATTCTCCGATCGCTTGCCAAGTTTCGAGTGCCCCTTGGTATTCAACAATTGGATATCCCTGGACTTTGTCTTGATAGACCTTCAGTTGAAATTGTGGGGTTTAGTCTTGATTGCGTACATATTTAGGGTCTGATTTTAGAAGTATGGGTCAAACCTCTGTGACTCAACAGAGTGTGCTGTGTGGCTGTCAGATGAGGAAGGTAATTATATTCATCTGGGGAATAGATGGGTCTGTGTGAGCGCAACGTGAATCTACTTATTTTACTGTACCACCACAAGGACCAGGCCAGGTTCCCTGTCCCTGACTATGTCTTGGACCCCGCGTGGAAATTGAAAGTGGCATCTCAAAGTGTTTTTTATATCCTTGCTAAATAGCTTTGATGACTCCTTTTTTTTCTCTCCATGTGTTTCCCCTCCCTGCATCCAGAGTTGTGTGGTGAAGTAGTTTGAACATGGTAGTGCTGGGGAGAAACCCTTGGCCTCTGACCCCTCTGCAGAGTCTGCAGCATGTAAGAGCTAAGAGCAGAGTATTCCCTTAGTCCCACCCATCCCACTCTGATCTAAAGCTGGCAGGCAGAAAGAGAGATGAAGAACAATAGGCCTCGCTGTCTGCTGCTCCCAACAATCTTTGTCAACATGCCAGTCTTGACTCTCCCAGCCCTCTCTGTCATTTCCCTGAGTGATTATTAGCACGCAAACATTAACGAGTGCAGTCATTCAACACAGCTCACGGAGACTGTCCTCCCAAGAAGGAACAACAGCTTTAGTCGTTTCAGCAAGTGCCCTGAAATTACATACGCTAAAGTAGTCTGATTCACCGGATGTAGTGGGTGTAGGGATGCATTCGGTGTGGGAGAGTCACTTTAATGACACATTGACTGCGAAGATTAGCGTATTTTTTCCTTTCATGGCTGGGTTGTACAGCGCTGGATCGCCAGTTATGTGACCGCAGTATGACATCGGATTGAGTTTTTCCAAAATTTGATTCTGTTTCTATTTTTCCTCCGCAGACCATTGCATTTTTTTTCCAGCAACCCCTGTGGCCACCACAGCCACAGCCCAAACGCACTACCCCCAATCAAAATTAATGAGAGGACTTGCATTTTTGCCGTACCGCCAGATCTGGTGTGAACGCAGCAACAGGCCACAAGTCATTTTCGACATGAAGCTACAAACTGACGGCCGACACTTGTTGCTTGGTGACGGGCGTGACGCGCTATAAATCAAAGTTGAGCTGGTCTCAACTTTTTTTAGCGCTCCAATGACGAGGTGAAGGGTCCACCAATCATATGTTTTTGTTTCACCCTGTTCCATTCGATCTAAAGAGATGCCGTTAGCCAGTTCCCAGTGCTATTCAACCACATAACTACATCGAGTGCTTGAGCAACATTTCAATGGCGACTCTGTGACAATATAGCTTGCCATTTTGTTGCTTTTGTTGCTCATAGTGTGAACATAGCTTAAGTCGGCTGCGTATCTTACGCCACCAATACGATTGTCTTTGGTTTAAAGAAATACAAGTAAGCGAGAGCATTTTTTCCCCTATACCAGAATGATAATGTGCAGAGCCAGACCTTTCTTTAGCGCTAACACAGCATTGTGGAGATAGGTCCGATGAAGTGACAAAGCCCTCTTGTGGCCATAGTAATTTTCATGGAAGCAAAGGAGGAAATCGGATGATGATAGAGTTACGAGGGGGTCAGAGTGGATGGACTTTAACAGGAGAGATCGCTGTTTGTTTCAACCCAGCAGTGAATTTTAAACAAGGTGTTTTTGCGCCTAAACCCAAACTAAAACTCAATCATAGGGTTGTCACATAAAACTGATTTATTTTTCAACAGTGATTTGTAATGGTTTTGGAAGATCAGAAAACATTTCTTGTTCTAGAGGGCATGGAAAAATGATGTGAGTTTTTCTTCGATGTGTAACCTGCCGTTATTCCTCCTCACCTGTACACGTGCCTCCGTCAAGTCCGTCCTCAGTGCCAGCTGCTCGCGGGCATAAACATCTGGGTAATGTGTCTTCTGGAAAACCTTCTCCAGCTCCTCCAGCTGGTAGCTGGTGAACGTGGTGCGATTGCGTCTCTTCTTGCCTTTGTTGCTCTCGGCTTCACTTTTGTCTAGAGGGCTGGAAAAGTCCGAGCCCGGCCGCTCGCTCAGCCCCTTCTCGCCAGGCGCCTTTAGGTTCAGGTAGCTGCCTTCCATCCCGGGAGGGTCGACACTAGGGGGCAACTCAGTCTCTGTCAGGCCGCTGTTGTCTTTTCCTGTAATTATGAGATTAAGAAAGACACAGAAAGAAGTGTTACAATCAATTGGATTTCATTCTTTTAAAGGTGCACTCAGCTTGGACTTAAGACTTCAGATATTTAACAGAAAGTCTGCATTACAAACTGAAGGTGTGGGCTTTGAAAGAAGTGGTTTAATGAGCAAATCAGGCCATCAAATAGGCGTTATTGTTCGCTATAAGCATCATAGATGTGGGTCAGTAGGGGCCTACTATGCTTACTACGTTGTAAAAATGAAAGCGAAACTTAAAACCAAAACGTTCTAACACATAAAACAGAATGAAACGTTATGTTTTGACACCAAACTACAACTTCTTTAGGTTTGGCTTTGTGTTTTGGCTTAAAATACCTACGTTTCAATAGTGAAAGTGAAACTTAACACTAGTGAACTCAAAGTCAATAACATGTTGTTGGTTTTACACAGGATGTCCCATCCATCGCCACCAACATCCACCCCATCTGGAGTTTCACATTGTCTATACTACACTTCACTTCCACTTCTGCTCTTGTCATAATTACTATGGCCACTACAGGTCGCTGTAGTCTTCTTTTGCACCCTCTTTCGGTGATCGACCATGTGAATAGCTGATAAAACCTACTGTTGTGTGTAGCAGGGCCCTACTGACCCACATCTATGGGGTTTATAACCACCAATAACCTCTAATCTAATGACCTGATAACAATCTAATCGACTGTCTATTTGTATTGTGGGAAATGTAGGGTACAGGGTCTTTGGAGCTTGAACTTTGCTCGAAAATAAAAATCAGGACATCTCAGCCTCTGCTGCATCATTTTGGTCTTTTTTAAATATGTCTCGGTCCAACTTTATGGAAGTACAGCACTAAATCACTGGAGGGCCCCTTTTAATTCCGTGATGTGGATTGACGCTCAAAAACCTCATAAAACATTCATATTTTAAAGTTTAGATGTTACATTCTGGTTCTAATAAAACACATTTGAGTAATTTTGGTTTCGTATGAAGTGCGGCAGTCTTACTATTTTCATATGAAGCGTGAAAACTCAAAATAACCTTCATAGTTTGTGTGGCTTCACATAAAATAAAATCATATTCTTACTATAATAATATTGTTTTCAAACAAGCTATTACAACCAACATTATGACCATTTTAGAGCAGAAAAAGAGGGCCACATGTTGTCAATGAATGTCCTATAATTAAAGTTACTACTCTATAATTGGAATATTCAGCAGAGCAATACTTTCTTTAAAATGTGGCTGAATTTAACCATGGTGCCTCACGTTCAAGTCGGCGAGTGTGTCTGCTCATCATCACGTTACAACATCCACGCGAAATGACATTTACTTTAAGCTTACGTCACCTCTGTAATGTTTTATTTTAAGGTTCAAAGGCCTTGTCTGTTTGCAACAAGAGAAGAAATGTCGTTTTCTGTTTGAAAGCCATGTCACTATGCATTGGCGGGACCTGTGACACAACCCTTGAAGCCCTCTCCCTCACATCTCTCAATCACGCCACCTGAAACCCGAGCCACGCAAAAAACCTGCTCCGTCTCTAGTCGTGTATGGCGGGCCTTGTGTACGACCACGCTGGCCCCGCAGCCTTGGCCCAGAGATGTAAACAACATTGTGTTTGTCACCTTCAATTTCGAGAGCGTCCATTTTGTGACAGACCCCGCTCTGTTCCTGTCAGCGCTCGCTAGCTTTTTTGTTTCCTTTTAGGAGATGAAGAAAGCTGTCCCTTCTCCTTCAATAAACAAACAGCTGTGTGAATAAATAAGCTGAAGGGCTCTGGTTGCGGGCCAGTGAGAACAGTGTACTCTGTCAGCCTCTCTGTTTGTCTTTCCTGCGACTGGGCATGGGGAGCATGTCCTAACTGTATTGGTCCGAAACCAGCACATAATGGTCTCCTCCACATAAATAGACTTGTAAGCCTTGTGCAACCAGCATAACTTTAGTCCAACAACATTTGTCTGCTGAGTTGGATCAAGTTTGGGGTGATTAACTTAATAGTTATGTGCATTTTACTTTGTCGCTTTGCATTTTTGTCATGAGAAATGCCAGTAATGTCTTCCTGTCGTTCTCAGAAAGCCAGCGCAACGAGGGAAAGAGAGTTGACACCTTGTGGCACTGGTGAATCTCTGAGCCAAGTGTTTCAGCGGTTAGTAAGATGACTGAATAGTTTTAGAGTGATGAAGCTAGGCGGTGGCTGTCTGCAACATGCATGTTTGTTTTCATGGATTAGCACGCCTTTGGCTAGTGTGTCCCACAATGAGATGTCAATAGTCATCCTCTCGATGCTGCAGCAGCCCTCCCCTGCTCTCTGACTCTGACTTGCCCCGACAGAGACGCTAATGGAACAACACAGCTCGCCCAGCTGGAGTTCATGACCTCATATCGCTGTGGCCCACCTGTCAGACCCTCTTACAGTCTCCACGCAGGCAGATGTTCTGACATCACCTACCCCTGCACTGGCCTCTAATGCTTAAGCACTGTGCAATATGTTCTTTCTACCCCTGGGCAGGAGCATGGCTGCAATGTTGAGAAGAAAGACAGGTCGACTCCAGGTTCCTGCTTTGCATTTGCATCTGCAAGAGAAAATGCCCCTGAGCAAGGCATATATCCTGTAAGGCAGAAGGTGCAGTTGGGGGATGGAGAGATGGTGGGTAAATTTGTTTAAAGTTTTCAGTCTTTTACAGATCTATATCAACAATGTTTACTCTAGAATCTGCACTAATTAGAACATTTAATGGAATAGATTTTAGGAAATGCACTTATTTCCTTTCTTACCGAAAGTAAGATGAGAAGAATACCACTTTCATGTCCGTATAGTAAATATTAAGCTACCTTGAGCATACGCTTAGCTTAGGTTAGCATAAAAAGCTGACAGTTCACCATTTTATAGGGGGTTATGTGACTCTTTCTTGGTCGGGAGATTCGAGGTAGTTACTGGTGCTGACCTAGGAATAGTGCAGCACATAACCCCCCTGTAAAATATCGATTTGTTGCTTTTACACTTCAGTTTTTGTACAGATTAAAGGAACAGTGTGTAGCATTTCGGAGCATCGATTAGCAGAAATGGAATATAATATTCATAACCATGTTTTCATTAGTGTATCGTGTATAGTGTAATCACCTGAAGCTAAGAATCGTGTTACCGTTAGCTTAGAATGAGCCTTTTATATCTACATAGGGAGCGGGTCCTCTTGATGGAATCCGCCATGTTGCTCCGCCATGTTTCTACAGTAGCCCAGAACGGACAAACCAAACTCTGGCTCTAGAGAGAACCTTTCACGTTTTTATGTTACCTGAAGGCCACCGTAGTTCTCCAAAACTGCTGTAATGTGAGTCGCAGAGTGCAAAACCGTGATACTGCCAGCCACCGTCTGACTTGCTCCTAAAGTAGTGTTATTATGGTAAGGATGGCCTCTGAGCAAGGTGAACGGCGTGACCATGGTTTTGCACTCAGCGACTCACGTTACCGCAGTCTTGGAAAGGGAGGAGTGAGCGGAGGGGTGTTCATTTGGTTGCAGTGTGCCACCACACCAATAAATGCCGCTAAATTTTAAGCTAGCCTGTGGGGCCCTCTCACATGCACGAACATGCACTAAAAGGCACGTGTGGCCGGCCCGGCCATGTCAACAAAGCATGGAGAAGCTCTGATTGCAACACACACACAAAGGGAGAGCGACTTCATTCTCTGCTCAGGTAGACATTACTCCTCTATATCTTTACATAGCAAATAGTTGTTTGCTGCTATATTAATGCTCTGGATATCATATAGCGAACCTTTAAGGATCCCATTCTTTATATCAGCATAATGAGCACTAGAATCTGCTCTAATCAACATCTTTCTCTATCTAGTACATCAACTTATCTTTCTTTTCTCTGTCACGCTAACAACACACAGTCGTTTGCCACAAACATCTTCCAGTATTGCCGCATGCTGAGCTGTGTTTTCTGCATGCTGTTCTGGAGAACACAGCCGTCACACACTTTCTTTAGCGAGCCAAGATTCCACTGCGTTGGCTCCAGTTTTCTTGGCATTCAGAGGAATGTGTTTTCGACTGTTCTCATTTCAGCATCAACGTGTATATAAATGCAGCGAATATCACCGGCTGATCCTGCAATTTGCCAAAGTTGCTCTGTGACAAGCTGCAGACCTCTTCAGTTAGCCGAGGTCAGATGTTTACTAGGGTCAGCAATTTAATCACTGCTGAAAACAGAGAGAAAACATCAAAGTGTAATTTAACTGGTTGTAAAGCAACAGGGCACCCTCTCAGTTTTTATGGAATGGGACGGGGAGGGTCAAGTGAAGCCAAATAAAAGAAACACTATAAATTAGTAACCTGGAGAAGGGTTAATGACCAAACACTAAATAGGGAAGGGAATGCTTTTAAACAGAGTGCTCCAAAATGTTCTCTCAAAACACTCAAAGCTGACAGCCTTCTGCCACAATGTCTCCCTACTTATCACACCTTATATGGACTAAATCAAGTCGAATATATAAACCAAATATGGCTTTTAATTTTACATTCATTGCTGGTACGCAGACATGCTTTGGGCTGGATTATTTTTCCCGCAGCACAGTCTGAGACCTGATGTTGACTGTTGTTTCCTCAGTGGAAGGGAGGCTCCCAGATGTTCCTGAGGAGAGATCTATGCCAGCGGCTCATGCAGGAATGCAGATTCCCTGGGAAACAAAAAAAAAATCTTTCTGTTCAGCCTCAGCTCCTGATAAATTGACACGATCATGACCTCACTACTGTCATAATACCTTGGGCCGTGGCTGTCACTGTCTCATATCAAAGAGCTCAAAAATAGTTTGGGATTTTCTGTAGACAGACACGTTGAAGTACACGTTTTCTTCTTAAAGCTGCAGTTGGTAACTTTGAGCAAATATGAATAAAAAAAGGTTATTATATCGTGACAGTTGTACATGAGACAGATAATCTGTGAAAAAAATGTTGTTTCTCTGTGCCCTCCTGTGCTCCTAATGGCATTTGCAAGATTTCACAATCAGAGCCAAGGAGTCTCTACAGCAGCTGTCAATCACTGCTCACAAAGATCGTGAACCGATCAAACGGTCAAACTAGGCAGCGCTGATCAAATATGAATCAATATTCTGTTACGTTAATGCCTATTTCTCACCTCGAATGTTTTCAGAAACATCTTGTAGTGCACTGTTCAGCTGTAAAATGAGAGCGTTTGCCCCAGCCGGTGGGCGGTGCTTAGTTTTGGCTCGACTGTTTTCAACATGGCTGCCGGGTCACAAACTTTCAGCTAAACAGTTACTACAAGATGTTTCTGAAAACATTTGAGGTGAGAAATAGGCATTACAGTAACAGAATATTGATTCATATTTGATCAGCGCTGCCTAGTTTGACCGTTTGATCGGGGTTCACGATCTTCGTGAGCAGTGATTGACAGCTGCTGTAGAGATTGCTCAGCTCTGATTGGTTGTTTGGGTTAGGATGCGGTGAAAACATGCAAATGCCATTAGGAGCACAGGAGGACACAGAGGCACATGATTTCTTTTCTCACTCACTATTTTTAAAAAATATATATTTTTATCATATTTGCTCAAAGTTCCTGACTGCAGCTTTTAGGGAAAACAACTTGTAGAGCATGTTGATAAAATATTATTTTGTTAAAATATTTCATTTTAAAAGGAGAGTTTTGAAGTATTTGCAGCTAAATGCATGTGCGAAAATGAAAAGTTCATGTTCAACCTAATGTCATATATTAATGCAGACAAATAGTCCATAGTCCAAGCATTAACCTCTAAAGATCAAGAGGAAATCATTTGTCAGGCTAATCTTTTTAATGTTTCTATTGTGTTTTCATGAAGTTAAAAGAGGACAAGGAATTAAATTTACAAGGAATTGAAATAAAATGTGATTATTATGTAATCAATCTTCCAGTAGTTCTGAATTCATTCCAAGAACATATTTATACTGTCAGGGGTAGGCAACCTTCGGCACTTAGGTAGCTTAACCAATGGCACACTAGCAATAAGTGTGCAAGAGACTTTTTTGAAATGTTGAAGTGCCCTCTCATCCGCATGCCAAATTACCTCTTTCACATGACAGTTATTTACGGTAGTTTGACTGATTTTTTTCTGTGAATACCCGCCCTACTCTGCCTCTGATTGGCTAGTACTCGTTGCCTTCTTCACAGAATTTGTTGAGTTTATTGCTGATGAACAAGTTTGGTGGAAGGTTGTTAGGGTTAATGATTTCAACTCAGATGTTTTCAAAAGGATGGAAGCATTTTTGTTTAGAGCTCTACATAATTACAATGTCCTGATTATGGGAGAAACATGTTTTTTTTTTTTTGTTAATGTTTCTGTGCACATTGCCTACATGGAATACAATTACAGATCCGTTGGAGATTTAAGTTTTGATGTGGTGTTATAATTAAAGTTAATGTTGATATGGTACACTGATTACCAAGAAACATTAAAAATGGCACTTGATATCAAAAAGGTTGCCGACCCCTGGTCTAGATGCCTATTTGAAATCCTAGAGAAGCATAAAGACAGTTTGTGGTGCAGGCAGTGTCACTCCATGATGATTTGGGTTATTTTCCACCCATGGCTTTTATAAAAAAAATATATCAAACAAGCAAAATGAGCTGTGTCTCTCTGCTGAAAGAGAGCTGAGAAAAATAACTATTGTTAATCATGGACCCAAAAGGGATCCTCATATTTTTGCAGTAGTTCCCCTCACTACTCTGTCATAGATGGCTTTCTTGAGTTTACATTTTGTGACGTGTCAGGCAAAAAGCTTATTTTCTGACCATATAACGTAGTACTGTATGGCCAAATGTTTGCATTATTCAAGAACTCTTGCAGAGGTTGGATTTAGACCATTGATAAGAATGGAGGAAGTCGAAGTAAAGACACAGCGCCAGCCTCAGCACGAAAGGCATAGATCAAAATGTGCAGCAGCTGGTTAAAGTTTCCAAAGCATCTCTTTAATCTGGGCTGCATGTGATTCTCAGGTAGACGGCGAGGAGTTACCTTCCCCTGCGAGAGAGGAAGATGGAAGTAAAGGGCATGTCATGCTGTGTGAGCTGCACACAGCAGCATGAGAAAAAAGGGGTGATAAGAGGAGTTTTAACTGAACTTTTGAGAAAAGTAACACCTCATGAAACACTACACTCCTCAGAGTTGAATGTGTTTTCATTCAATGGCGGGCAGATCGCTGCTGCTTCACCTCCTGAGTCACTCATTTCTACAAGCCAGCGCATTTTAACAAGCAAGGAATTCATCCTTTTCAAGCGTTTCCATTATATATTCTAATTTATTCTGGTTCACAGACACACGCCGGCACGATCACAGGTGTCACTCAGGCTTATTGTTAACATCGACACAATGTGTTAGTCATCAGCGCATGCATATCCTGTGACATCACTTCCCCGAGCCTTTTAACAGAGTACTATATTTTGACAGGAGGCTTTTAAAACGCTGCCAGGATTTTTTTGGGGGTTCTTGTTTTGGTTTTCATATGCAGAGAAAAATGCTTTACATATCACAGGATGCTTCGATGTCCCGCTGAGGGGAGGAGGGGTTGTTTGAAAGTACAAAGATTAACAAAGCTGTATGTTATAAATGTTTAATTTGCTTTAAACTGTTATTTTGTGAAGAGACAAAGAGGACGAGTCACAAACAGCCTTTAGTGAGTTCCCACAAACACTACGTTGTACATCAGCAATGCAGAGCTCAACCTCAGTAACAACAAGCCTATAAACACAGTGACATTTACTTTGCAGTTTTAGCCTTAGCTTTTGTTCTCTCAAATTTATAAAGACAGTGTGATAACATTTTGTAGGACTGCCTCCTCTTAGTCGATTAGTCGACTAATCGGTCGTTTTGGTCTCAGTCGACTAAGATTTCTTTAGTCGATTAGTCCTTTTTTAATGCTTTTTTCATGTTGAATGACTTATTTCCCAGCAAATTATGAGAACATCTCTGATAAACACAAGATTTAAAGTGGTGCGTTTGTGTGATTATTTGTGGAGAAACTTATAGATATTATAGATCGGTCGATTAAATCAACTCGATTAGTCGATAAAATCGTGAAGAATTTCTTTGGTCGAGGACAGCCCTAATATATTCACCATAAGTTAATGTTTCTCTCTATTGCAGCAAACAATCTGTAGTAATGATAAAAGCTGAAAATTAATTAAAATTATGAAGCAAAAAACTCATCTATGCAATGCATCTCAATGCCATAGAGTTCAGTAAAGTACATTCATGTAAACAGTCATTCCCACACGTTTGCAAAACCTTCTCACTTCTCCCGAGCCGTTCAAATCATTACCCAATCTCAATGTCCATTTCTGACTCCTTGCTTATTTGTACAAGGTATTGTTGACACGGGGTTATGTAAACCAGTCCCACTTTGTCGTCTCTGTAGCTTTGGAGATCTGATGTTTGGGGAGTATGAATAATAACTATAGGAGCCAGTAATGCACATCTGCCTTAGATTAATGTGGACCTCTCCCGCAGTGCTGACCTGCATTCCTCAGCACTCGATCAGCTCCGGGGGTTTTATTTCGTTCATCACTGTGTGAGCAGGTAGACGGCTCCATCCCTGTTCTCGCTGTGGGACAGTCTCACTGATTAACGTGCACTCAAGGAAACAAACCCGCCAACCTGAGCCACTACTGTGCAGAAATGTGTTCATTCACTCCTCCAGAGACGATTAGGGGTGTAGGAAAATATCTAAAATATTGAGTATTGCGACATCATGTTTATGATACTGTATAGATTCTCAGAAATACAGTATCAGTTTTTAATTAATAGTTTACATGCAAAGATTAATTCAGTCAATACTTTATTTCATTTGCAAAGATATGCATCCCCTAAAAGTAGTGCTATAATGTTGGATGTCACAGGGACCGTGGTAAATACAGATCCCACTGTTCTTATTGCAAATAAACTTTTTTTACTCACATTTTATGCATATGATGGTGTGTTCTTCATACAGTTTAATATCAGCAATAGCAATATATCGCCTTGCTTACAGTATCGCAATGTATTGAATCGTAACCCCTGTATCACGATACGTATCGTATTGCCAGATTCTTGCCAATTCACAGCCCTAGAGACGACCTTGTATTTTTAATGAACATCATTTAAAAATCTGGTTGGGGCTAAGTAGAATTTTCATCCATGCAAAACAACATAAACCTTGCAAAACACTATTCAGTGATTTTAGAGATTGAACAGTAAAAAAGGTTTGAAAAATATCTGAATATGAATTTTAGAATCGCTTTCAAGCTCTTCCATTTTAATATGTTTTTACTACAGCTGAATCACGCTTTGTGGCATTGGAATAAAGTGATTTTAACTAAATAATTTGCAAAAAAGTTTGGAAGTTTTCTGAATTAAAAGTGTGAAAATGAGGCGTGAATATCATGCAGCATATGCCACAAATATTCCCCATTATCTTTTAACAGAATTGACACAATAAATCCACATATTTATCTTTGCTTCTCTTATCCTCATGTGTCATTAAATGTAATAATATATCAGATATTTTAGCATATATCTAAACATTTTTTCTTAATTTGTTGGTGCATTTTGGTGTAACCATCCTCAGAATGACACAGATACAAAATGTTAGGTTGCCATGTAAACAGTATTACAGTTGTAGCTGAAGTTGCCACACAGAAAAACTCCCTTCGGTATGTATGAGAAGACTTTTGTCATCATGATGGAGATAAAGCGTCAGCATTGAGCAATATATCTCCCATTGAGGACCACACAAACCAACGCAAGCCTGTTGACGCCTGAGGCTTTGGCAGGAGCCCAAAGCATCCTCCCCAGAGCCATGATGCCTTCATCTGGCTGCAACATTTTCAATGATAACATTGCAGAGCTCTCCTCCGGGGAGGCGTGTTGCATTTAATGATGGTGTTTAAATGGTTCTGTCAATGCACTTGCCAAATCAGTTCACTTCAGTGCAGCAGGGGGGCTCCAATCTGTGTGGAGGCATTGCTCTCAAACTCCAGAAAAAAGTGACAGTTCAGCTTTAAGTAAAGAGTGACTCCAGTTGTTTCTGCAGGAAAACAGATTACTTTGCACTTTGTGGATGTATTTTGGCAAAGTGTGCTGGCTACTGCACAAAAAAATTACTGCAGGCCTAGCTCTAATTGGTCCCACTGAGCAGAGTTCAATTTTATTTGTTACACCTATAATGTTTAAATTTTACTTACATACCATCAACAACCATTTAGTGTATTTTAATGTTTACCAGTCTCTTTTTTTTCTGAACTGCTTTTTTTTTTCTCAGTATCTGAATCTATTTTCCAGCACGAATCGCCGATTAAAATGTCTATTTAAAGGCTGGGTTGTACTACATAGGTTTCGGTCAACATCAAATATCAGCCACGATCAAAACAGATGTTTTCTCCTGTAACATCCGCATCATGATAAACATCTGGACCTGAAATATATATAAGCGCCGACGAGTCTATAGGCCTATGATGACTCACAAAAATGACATTTTAATATAGCTTTTCAAGTTGGCTTATGATATATTGTATAGCCTACATATACCTACATATGCATAAATTATATAAAGTTAATTTTGATACATAATGTACTATTTTTTTCCAGTCCATCGGCCCTTCCTTGTGGATCTGTTTAGTCTGCCCAATAACAGGGTGAACTCTTTTTTATTCTAAGCCCCCACATCTCATAAAAGGGACAGTAAAATGGATTGTTTTCTTTAAACGGTACATTTGTAGTGCAACTAATTGTCGGAAGACTGTATAAAGCTGGAAAGCTTTTGTGTTAAATAAATGTTATTTGTCAGGACGTCCTGACATTCTCTATAAATGTTTAAATTCGTCATTGACTCTTGTATTATGGGCGACAGATTGTGAGGTTTTGGCCTATAACTGGAGCTAAATGTTCACCCCATGTTGTCATCAGTTATTCTATTTATCATTAAAGAATTAGTCGTGCTTAATAAAAAAAATATGGACTATTAATTATGAAATATTTCTTCATTTTTACAACATATAGCGCGTGGATTCTGGTTTGTGCGCGCATGCATCGGTGGTTTATAGTTAATATTTGAATATTAAAATAATTCATGACGTGCCTAAAGGTTTTTTGTATTAATGAGGAGACTTTTATTGTCTGTAGACAATAACAGACAGTTGTATAGGCCAGGGAGATCAGTGACGGTGAAATTATAAACTTGGTGATGTGGATAGAATTGTCAGAAAGTCAATATACACAAAATAAATAAACCACTTGACCTCTCAGTCTAAGCACACACTTTTTATGAAGGAAATCATTTTCTGTAATGCTATGATTATAGCTCAGCTTGCAAGCTTATAGGGCAGGAAATGTGACTTCCCCTGCGAATATATTTCAAATTCATTCAGGATTTTGTCAATCAATAATTCAATTCAGTTTTACTTAGAATTATTTATTCCATGCAAATGTTATCTTAATTTCTAATAAGGTTTTTAAGCAACTACTGTATTCTGCTCCCTATGATGCTCAAAAACTTTTTTTTCCTCGGCACAATTTGCCCTCATTGGTTTGATAGGAAACTATGTTGTTGTATTAATTTATTTTAGAAAATATACACAGTTAAGTTAAATAAAAGGATGTGTGATGGGAGTCTCTCCCCCTCTCTCATACCCTCTCATTACCACCCCTCAACTGTATCCCTCTCTCTCTCTCTCTCTCTCTCTCTGATACATGATTGTTTGCACTCTAACAATATTTGCACTATCTGTTTATATCATGTTTATTTTTGTTTTGTATATTGTATATTGGTAGAAATTCAATTTTTTGTATTCTTATTTTGTTCTAACGTTTTTATCTATTCTTTTATTATTATACTGTTTAACTTGCACCAAAAAAAAAAAAAAGCAAATTCCTAGTGTATGCCTCGTACACCTGGCATTAAACACGATTCTGATTCTGATTCTGATTCTGATTCTGATTTTGATTCTGATTCTCATTCTGATTCTGGAATCTCCTCCTCTCAGCTGTTCTCTCACACTTTTCCTCTGAGTTTCATACAGTTTTCTCGGCACATTTGCCCTCATTATAGTTTGATAGGAAACTATATTGTTTCATTAATTTATTTTAGAAATATACAGAGTTAAGTTAAATAAAAGGATGTGTGATGGGAGTCTTGGTGGGTTTACCACATCTCCTCCTCTCAGCTCTTCACTCACACTTTTTCCTGAGTTTCATATTCTGTATGTAATTTGTCATTATTCCTTGCAAATATCCCCTTTTTTTGTCGTGCGTTTGCGTTATTAAACTACAGAGCCAGATGTGTCTCCTCACATAGTCGCACCGTGTTGCTTTACTTCTCTCTCATGCATCACTCACCGTAGCAGGAGATGAGCGTCCCGTTGTTGAGTCCGCTGTCCGGCAGCAGCTTGCCTCCTTCGGGAGGAGTTTTGCAGCTCGGTCTCTGCATGAAGAGCTGGTACTTGTTGAAGGAGCCCTCCTCAGAGCCATCCAACGACTGGCAGTCCGTCTGGAAAGGACTCCGGGGCTTTTCTCCGTAGCCCTGTTGTCCTTTCCCCGGGATGAACGTGCTGCTGCTGTATTTGTTGCTCTCAGTGGTCGTGAAAGTCCTGAACGGGTTGTTCACCTGGTGCTCCCTACTACCTGGAGCAGTAGACGTGCTATAATATGAATCCATCGATGTCATATCGCAGTATGAGACGCACGCTGCGTTCATACCTAAAAAAAAAAAGTGATATTAAAAAAAAAAAAATCCACACTGTTCTTGTTTCCCTCCCCTTCAACTAGTAGATCTTCTCATGCACACTGCTGCACACTCTCACGCTGAGGCATCTGGGACTGGTTTACAAAATGAATCAGATGTTTTTTTCCAGAGACTTGAACAAATGCTAAAAAAGCCCCCTGAAGGTTTGTCGGGGTAAAGAGAAATGCCTTGCTCAAAGCTGCTGGTGCTCAGTAGACCTACAGTGTGTGTGTGTGTGTATGTATAAGGCCCACACTGAGCTGCTGCAGCTATTATGCAGCCTGCTGGAGAAATGGGAGGTCAAGCTGCAGGAGGGGGAAAAGCTTTTTTGGTAAACACGCGGGAGACACACAACACATGACATTAATGCAATTAGAGAGGATGAATATAAGGGCTTTGATTCAATGCTGGTGCATGACTGAATACCAATAACCTCTGACATTTTCTTTATGTCAAACTTTTAAAGCATTTAAAATGTCCATCTCTGGAGCTACACTTTGTTATTAATGGAAGGAGAATCAATTTTCTTTGCCCCCCTGCTGCAGAGACAAAGAAGGCCTTAAAATCAAATGTATGAGAGGATCTAGCTGGTAATTTATACCAATGACTGTGTAAAGTATGTTAAGCTTACATATTATATACATATATTTTCTTTGTGTATTTGTTTTATATGAAACCAAACAGCATTTAGAGTTTGTTATGTGAGAAGTCAGTCTGTCATATAATCCAACATATAATGATGGAGAATTAAAGCAAACAACTTTCAGCCCAGCATGCAATTTGCAGAATTGGTTTCATAATATTCAATTAATTATAAAACATTAAGGTTGTGATGCTCGTTGAGATGTTTTTGGCGTTTGTGCGCTTTTTCACAATTATGTAAAAATGACGCCGCGTCACCAATTAGCCTGTTCTTCTTGGCTATAATAATAATCCGAATTAAAGCTATTTTAAGGAAACAAGTGGCCTTTATGTGTTCTCAAATCCCCTCCTTATTTTTTTTTCTCTGTCATTATCGAGAGATAATGTGTGATGGTGATAAATGAGGAAAATAAAGCCTATTAAATCTGGCACAGCAGAAAGTGTACAAGGCAATATTAGTGTAATGTAGGTTAACAATTAAGGGCCAAACAAATCAGTATTAGTAGCCTATTAAATTATATTTTAAAGGGGTGAAACGAAATATTTCTTTAAAGTATAATATCTCACTACGCCCTCCTCTTTATCTCTCTCTCTCTCTTTCTCTCTCTTTCTTATTTTCCGGCCTTTATTAACTCATTAATTATGACACGAGACATAACTCGTGTCGTGTCGCAGTTGCATAACATGATGTCAGCCACATCCTCACCCAGGAGGAGGATTACATTTATTAAAAATAAAATATAACAAATGATACAAACGATGCAAATCACAAGATTTAAGATTCCCAAAAACAATAATCTTTTAGCAGCTATAAAGTGTCTCGCTGTCAGGAGGTCACATTTTGAAATTTGAAAATTTAATTGCTCAAAATAATAATAATAATAATAATAATAATAATAATAATAGGCTACCAGTTTACTAGTTTGGGCCCAGTGCACGTGCAGCCTCTCCGGTGTAGTCTCGTGCACCACCGGCACCTCTCTGGCTGTGCAGGTATTCATTAACGAGACTTTTCACTGTATTCTTCATTGGTTTATTAGTAAATGTCTGCTATTAACTTCCATTTCCAATATATTGAGTTTAAATTTGGCTGCGACCCCAACTTTTGTTTACACATTTTATGTTGTGGCTTTTTAATATGAGGAGAAGTTCGACCTATTTTTTATTTTATAATCGGTGTGTTTTTGCTGCAGTTTATTTCAGTCGATTTAATGCATTCATGTCTCTGTAGATGAGTTAAGCTTTTATCTGCATTATTAGCTGCATATCGATATCATATCCAGTGTGTGATTGACACAAACAAGCAGAGACATGCCAGCTCTTTATTTGTCAGTTGATATTAATTTGTGCATTTTACACAAATGGAAAAATGAATGAAACATTTCTATTCCTTTTCTGAAACAGCATATTGATATTGACTTTATAAATAATCTCAGTTTATTTTTTTCACACAAACATTTGATTTAGATATGATGAGATTTATTTGTTTAGCTACTTGAGTGCACAGGGTATTAAAGTGGACACATGCATGCACATACACTTTAGAGCTGCAAATATGAATTGATTAGTTGTCAACTATTACATTTATTGCCAACTTTTTGAAAATTGATAAATCGGTTTGAGTAATCTTTTAAGAAAAGAAAAGGTAAAAATTCTCTGATTCCAGCTTCTTAAATGTGAATATTTTTTGGTTTCTTTACTCCTCTATGACAGTAAACTGAATATCTTTGAGTTGTGGACAAAACAAAACATTTAAGGACATCATCTTGGGCTTTGGGAAACACTGATTGACATTTTTCACCATTTTCTGACATTTTATAGACCAAACAACTAATCGATTAATCGAGAAAATGATCAACAGATTAATCGATAATGAAAATAATCGTTTGTTGTGGCCCTACTTGCTTTGTCCTTGAAGCAAACTCTTAAATTAATCAGGAAGTCCCCTCAAATGGACTGTTTGACCACCAAAATCCATTTAACTTTAAGTTATGAACAACTATCACTTAACAACAGTTGTACAGTCGATTAAAGAGCTATACCAAGTGTCATGTGTTGGACCAGGTTTCTCTACAACCTGGCAACCCGAATGATGTTCTTATTAACAGCTTATAGCTGTTTTATGAAACATTAGTCAATTATTTATTAGCCATTAATAATGCCACTTATTACAGTTTATAAAGTCTTTATAATGTGTGCTTTAAGAGGAAAATTATTTGTCCAACTCAAGTTCCTGTTAGAGCTGCAAAAATAATCGTTTAGTTGTCAACTATTAAATTAATCGGCAACTATTTTGATAATTAATTAATTGGTTAGAGTCAAAAACAAAAAAAAGTAAGATTTCTCTGATTCCAGCTTCTTAAATGTGAATATTTTCTGGTTTCTTTACTCCTCTATGACAGTAAACTGAATATCTTTCAGTTCTGGACAAAACAAGAACATTTGAGGACGTCATCTTGGGCTTTAAGAAACACTGATTGACATTTTTCATCACTTTCTGACATTTTATAGACCAAACAACTAATCGAGAAATCGAGACAAATAATCAACAGATTAATCAACAATGAAAATAATCGTTAGTTACAGCCCTAATAACAATAATAATGAGATTTGTCAGCTTATTATGAGAACATTTGGCAACAAATATAAGAAATAAAGGGAGACTCTGAATTGTAATGAATTTCTTTTTCTTTCCGCCTTTGCTTCCTTTTTCCTGCAGAAAAAGCTGAGACAAACATTTTAAGATAATAGTGTCACGATAAAGAAACTAGAAATTACAAGTCAAATGTTGTCACAGCTAAACAAGAGTGACAGACTTCTACTGTGAGTGCAGCGCAGGCCTCCCTTAATACAAACCACTCCACTGCTACGGGCTAAAGTCTCAGCTGTCACAGATAGACATCACTCATGCGTGGCATTCTCTCTAAAAGGTTTCCACTAAATGGCGACTTGTCTGTTTAACTTCCAGCAGGAACCATGACCAGGTATTCGCTGCTGAGGGGACGGGCTCAGCTCCGAGCCGCTGGGGTTTATGTTGGCACGGCCTCCATGTGTATCAGCAGCAGGGTCCCTGAACCTCCTCTGGCTATGAGTTCCTTGTATGGGAGGCGTGGCGGTGCGGGTAATGGGCTGGAGAAAGTGCTGTAGGTTAGACTTTATGTCTCAGCGATGCCATGCTCAGTTTGGCTGTGGGAAAAGCAGGCATGGGAGATGGAAAGCACGTAGCCTATATGTTGTTGTCGTTATGGGAACATTTTCGAATTCTCGGATAGGTTGAAATAGCATTTCTGTAAAAACAGCTCATGTATGGAAACTTTCTAACGATGACAATCAAAGTCTGTCGTCGTGTGTGTAAGATTTTAATATTGTTGTGCAGATGTTCACATGTCATTCAGCAGGAACACGTCACAGTTGGACTTGTTTGCTGTGATGCCCAGTTTCGTTCATATTTGGGGGATTTTAAGTAATTAGAGGAATGTTGGGAATTCATAACCCAGCTGAGCTTCCTTCTCACATCACAGCTGCAGATCAGATCTGTCATTTGTCCCAAAGTGTATTTTAGGATGATGTTTCTCGGTGTCCTTGCTGTAGCAGTGTCCTTCCCTTTATTCTCTCTGTCTCCTGTGGCTGCAGGTTACGTTAAAGGATAGTTCAACATTTTTTCAATCCCATCTTCAAACAACACTCACATGCCCATACGTACGTTGAAACAGTTTTTGATTGCTGTAATTGTTCCTACTCTCTAAACGAAATTGCTACCTAATGTGATTTCCAGTGGCGTTCAGACAGAACAACCCTGTGTTAAAGCTGTGCTGCAGTCGTGTTTCCATTCAGGTGTCAAGCAAATTTTAAGCAAACTTTTGAGATGTTGCAAAAAAGCGATCAATCGATACGAATTAGGCCCTTTCCCATCGACTGGTTTGGAGCGAATAAACTCATCTACATCGTAGTTTGGTCAGAAGTTGGCACTACAGGCTACACATGGCTGTAATCCGCCAGCAAACAGAGTAGAAGAAGTAGAGGTTGCAAACAGAAAACAAAACAGCTCGGCTTGGCCATCCAACCATCTATGAGAGAAAAATGGAGAGAGATGTCTTCAGGAATTTGTTTCAATTTGGCAAGTTTTAATTGTTCTTCCATGTCAGCTATTATCAGTCATGTTTCATATTGTCTTGAGATAAAGACAAGCATTCGCACGTTATGGGAATATCCAAGAAGAGAGCGGAAACAGCTGATCAGTCATGTGAGTTAAATGTTCGTTACGTCAGAATTTATTTGGCAAAGGCGTTTCCATAACCCATTTAGTCCATCATCCTTTTGATAAAGGGAAAAAACACCTCAAGTGAGCATAAAAACTTTTTTTGCAATTAAGGTAGTTTTTACCGTTTCCATCCAGCTTTTCTAATGTGATACTTCAAAATGTGCATAAAAACGTGAATGACGATATGGTTAGTGAGACAAAAAAATATGATCCAGGAAGGTCAGTTTTAGTAATGTAGACGTTGAAAAACTGCACAGCAGGTTATAATACTATGAGACATGATTTAACAACTCTGGTTATCACAGTGACAATCATTATATATTTTGTTGCAAGGTACATCGTTGCAATACAGTTTCCAAATCATAAAATAATCCTCGGGGAATGTGCACTTCCATGTATTTGACTGGCCAACGCATCTTTTTGCCAGATGATGCTGAATTGCAGCAAAGAATTGAGCCAGATTTAACTTTTTTTTTTGCTGGAAGACTCTGCAGTGTTATCCCTTTTGCGTTTCTGTGGACAGTGATTCTTCACTGAGCCATGGTGGAGGGATAGTAACATGAAGTGGCCTTCACAAGAATCTATTCAAACCTGCGTAGAGACTAGAAGCAAGCAAGAGATCAAGAACTTTTTCAATTTACATATGGGAATGTGTGTGTTGCTTTAAGACAAAAAAACAAACAAACGTGAAACTATTTTTTGACTCATAGCTGCTCTTGAAAAATGTAACATACGGGTGACTGCCGTTACTGTTTGTGGAGGTGAAGCGTTGGATTTGTTGTGCTTTTTATTTGTGCAACTTTACACGTAAACAGAGGCAAACGTTCCAAGTCTTAAGATGAAGTTACATCTCCGGCCTCAGCCTGCGAAGAGCTTGTTCCATCCACAAAACTGTTGATCTGCTGCCACGGCAACAAGACGATGAGCTTCGAATATGTTGCCGCAATATTTATCAGCATGTGGTATGAACGCACAATCCTTCAAACCACATACATTTTTGTAAACATGGCTGCACTCACAATCGTTGCCACATTGCTTTATATACTGCTCTGGTGTCCGTCTGAGTTGGAGAAACCTCTCCATGTCTCACCTGTGGACAAACCATCAGCTGGGGATTTATACAGGCAGGTTATTATTAGAAGAAGGCCTCTGCATCTCTGACTCTGTGTGTGAGTGTGTGTGAGAGAGAATAAAAGAGACACCAGATTTTTATGTGTAGCTTTAAATTGGTTTCACATGAGTCGGGCACACACTGCATCAGCAGATTCTCTGATCAAATTAAGCAGAGATGAGGGGGAGAAAAAAGAGGCAGCGGTTGTACTGATGTATAATTCAATAAACAGGACCAAGCAGGGGCAGACAGAGGGGATGCTGTACGGCCTTCATCTCTCGGCTCTTTATCTGGTTTAGACACGGACAGTTAACCCGTGAGCAGCATACACCTCCATCCATCATCACTGCAGCAGCAACCAACACTCTGGAGTCACTAAAGTGAACATAGATACGTAGGAGCAGTAGGAGCACAGATGTAGAGAGTAATAATGTACTTGATCTTACTTTATTAACCCAAGAAAACAATTTTTATATCCATTTTGTAACATATATTATAACAGAGTTGAAAGAATTAGTCGATTCATTTATTAGTCGATCGCCTGAAAACTGTTTGAATACTTAGTTAATTGTTTTGGCGCCACATTCTCTAGCTCCAGCTTTTAGATTGTGAGGATTGTCTGCTTTTCTTCATCTTATCTGATAATAAAATGAATATTTTAAAAAAAGTTTTGCACTGTTGGCTGGACAAAACAAGTCATTTGAAGATGTCACCTTGCTTTCTTGGACATTTTAAAGGGCAGTTTTACCTATTTTCTGACATTTTAAAGGGACTGTATGTAACTTTTTCCAACGTATAAATCGTTTTTTATTGCCAATATGTGAACAGGTTGTAACCTACCCTAAAAAATGTGACCTTCCGTCACTTTCTGGATTTCCTCTATCAGCCTGGAGACTGCTTTTATTGTGATGAACCCGGGCCTGTTTTTCCGGGACAATCCCACAGATGTGACGGTCGCGAGTGCCTTAGCCCTAGCTAACATTCGGTTCTCAGAACTCAGACTCTAACACAAACTCCACGGAAGCACAAAAAAAACAAAGTTATATCTAGTCTCGTGTCGGTAGTGTGAGCACAAGCACGAGCAACAGGATGCTGACTGTCGTTGACTTAACGACCGCAGGTGTCACTGTTAACAAACAATTTCTGATTCTTACATAGAGTCCCTTTATGGTAAAAAGATTAAACAATTGAAACAATAATTGTCAGATTAATCTATAATGAAAATAATTGTTAGTTGCAGCCCTACATCATAATAGGCAGCTATGGATTTTATAAAAGAAAGAATTTGAATTTTACTTTTTGTGCTGATGTTTTATTCTCTTGTGTTGTTCAGAAATGTATTTATTTTAAGGTTAGGATCATTCATTATCACTCACTACTGTTATTTATTAGTTATTTAAAATTAAATGATTAGCCAACTGAATTAATTGGCAACTGTTTAGATAATCGATTGTTTCAGTTGTTTTTCAAGGAAAAATACCAATGAATGTTTCATTCCTTCAAATTGATTAATGTGATGATTTTCTGCTGTTCTTTGTCATATATGATAGTTAACTGAATATTTTGGGGGTTTTGGACTCTTTGTCGAACAAAACAAGCAATTTGAAGATGTCAACTTGTGGTCTGGGAAGTTAAAAATAAATAAATAAAAGAATAAAAGAATAAAATAAAGAGCATTTTCACTGTTTTATGCACAAAACAATTCATTAGTTAATCCAGAATCAGAATTATGTTTTCACATTCTGATTCTTAAAGAAAATAATGTGCAGATTAATTGATTTTGAAAATAATCATTACTTGCAGCTAGATTATTATCACTATTATTACCATTATTCAAATAATAGAAACAAGAGAGGGTCATACTGTAAAGGACGGAGGGTTTTGTATCCTGTACAGATTGTAAAGACCCCAGAGGTAAATTTGATATTAAGCTATATAAATAAAATTAACTTGACGTGACTTGACTTGACTTGACGTGACTTGACTTGACTTGACTTGAAATACCACACAACATCGTTGTGTCCAGAGAATTATATCAAGGTAGATCAAGCCAGATTCACTGTCCTCCTAACTGAACTGTAATATTCATCTATATCCATTCAGCAAAATATAATCAATTTAACATTGAGAGAAAATAGTCCATAAAATCAAGGCTTTTATCACCTCAGAGGAACGCTTGATTAATGCATGTTACAAAGGGATTGTGCTAAAAATAGTTGAAACATTTTACATATGGAAGCTTGGATGTGGAATATATTTATCGCTCCATAGTGTTAACATATTCATGGAGGTGCCTCGCTCTAATAACGCAAAAATTGAAGCAGCACTCATGATTGTTCAAACGCGGGACATATGGAAGACTTCAGAGGACGAGGCTGAACAGTTGTGGACACATGCTGCAAATATCACAAGAGATCACACACACACACACACACACACACACACACACACAGTAACGTAATGTATTCCAAAAGAAGAAACATCTCTGCTCTGGTGTTAAATGTCTTTTATATTGAGCAGTAGTCGATGACAGCTATAGGGCATCTTTGCCAAGATCAGTCGCTGCAAACGAACACAGGAGATAATGAAGATAATGAGTCTCTCTGTTAATGCTGTGCAAATTGATTGCAGACAGAAAATGTGCCATGTGCCAAGCATTCTGGAAAGATTACACTAATGTCCTGTAATTTTGACGTTTAATATCGTTGGAAAAAGCCAGATGTGCTTTGTTCCCAAATCATCATGAAAAGCAATGATATAGGCATCATACGCCACAATTTTACATGTCTACTACTGAAATTATTGTATTCTAATACCTTCCTCATCTTGCTGTTAGTCAGATAAGATTGCAAACTATTTGTAGACACAAATCTCAGTGGATTCTAGCTGCTGCAGTGAATCTTCTGAGTGAGTTCATACAAAGACACATTCAAGGCCAGCCTCTAATGCGAGTCAAATGCTCTCTTTCTGAAAATAGCACTTGTTGCATTTCCATGTACTGATGTTTATTGTTTACCCTTGCCCTAATTTTACAATAAGTACTCTTGAACATGCTGACTTTTTTTTCAACAAGGCAAAATTACCTAGAGGACTGATTACACTTCAAACCTGCATCCTTTCAGATCACTATGAAATAAGCTGCTGACGATGGCGGACTGCTCCGCGGATATCTGAAGTCTAAATTATTATAATTGAGCCTAACAAGAGTATCTATAGTGTACATGTCAGTACAGTATTTCTGCAGGCAAAATGGAGTTCCTTTAATTAGATGTAACACGGCTTGCATTGTATCTAAACAGTGTAATTGCCCAATTACATTTGACTTGGGTTTGTAGAAGCTTAGAACTAAATAAACAGGAAATTACACTCCACCATGAGCTCTAGTCTCTCCTTCTCACAATATGTTAGTCCTGATCTCACAACATTACAAGGACATTCTGTGTTTCATGAGAACGCTTTTTAGCCTTTTAGCTTGTTATTTGTACGCCACGCAACCAAACTATGGTAACAGCCGTAGTTAGATTTAAGCAACAAACCACTTAGTTAAGTTTTGTTAAATGCTGAGGCTTTGTAACGGCAGTCAGCGTTTGACGCCGCCACACACGGCACCCTTTGGCGACGGTATGAAATGCACCAGGCATGCGTGGCAACTTTAAAGACTCCGACAACACTCTGGATTGGTCCAACAAACACAAGGATTTCATCCAGGAGACTGCTGTTTGTGTCTCGTGCATCACGTTACAATCAGCTGTCCGTTCGTGTCCCATGTTCACAGCATTCAGTGTCATTTTCACTGTACAAACGTAGTAGTTTTAAGCCCAAAATCTAAACGTCCTAAACCTAACCATAGTGGTTTTCTTGCCTAACCCTAAGAAAATGTTTTTGTTTAATTCATAACATTAAGCACATGTTTACATGTGACCGAAAATACGCACGGAAACAACATAACAGAAGTACGGAAAACACGTCACCAACGTAACTTCAAAGCAATTCTTTGGGACACACTGGCCTCCTGGTTTAAAGTCCTGTGTTTGTTGAACCCATCCACCACCCATCCACGTCCACCATAAGTGGTCTTTCTCTCTTTCTGTTCTACGTCACTAGCTCTAAGCATTTATGCGGCTGCATTTACATTACAGTCAATGCAGACTACATGGCATGGAAATGACACTCCAAAAGCAAAAACGGCATTCTTATTGCACGGGAAATGTCTTGTGAATGTCATTCATACACCAATTAGTGCAATCTGGTTGGTTATGTTTTAAAAGTCTGAAATGAATTACATTTTATTCATAGCATGTGAATATACGTATATTAGCCACTGCTGTCCTCTCCAGACCATCCAAGGTAATAGCCAAAAATACAGCAACGTTGTTTTTCTACGCAGGTCTCCACTATCTGCCCGTTTGATACAGTTTTAGCAAGTGTTTGGATTGTAACGGAACACCATGTGTGCGCTGACCCGGCCTGATCTTCCCACAGCAGTGTCTGGACCAGGCGAGGCGATGTGCGCAGAGACGCAGCACCAAAACAAAACAAACGGGTCTGAGGGAACATGTCTGTCGATCCAGGGTTCAGCGCAGCCACACAGGGCTCAGGGAGGACTCCTATCTAGATGGGGAAAGAGCCACATTCCCCTGAAATGAGCTTCTCTGGGATGAAAGCCTTGTGTGAGCTCCCCAGATGACCCACGACCCCGTCTGTATTTGTGCAGGGGGGAGCCCTGATCCTGGGTTCTCTGCCTCCCTGCCAGGATCCTGGGGAGTCGGGTTGGGGTGGCCTGACAAGCCCACCATTCTGCCCTCGGGTGTTTTGCTTTTGGGGTAAAGAGAGACCCTCAGATGAGCCGGCACTGTCACACCAGTAACCTTTCACCCCAGGAGTTTCAGAGGTGGGCCGTTCCTGGAGCGCCGTGCTATCCCATGTCAGTGTTTGCAACACACTAATATTTCAACAAATCTTGAGATCTGTTGTCAGTGTTTTGAAGCAAAACACACTTTGATATTTTAATATTGGCTGAAAATCACATGTATCTGAGGTCAAATCACAGTCATGTGATTTTAGCATATTGCACAGACAGCATGATGCCCACATTTTACTTGCCAGTAGCCGAGAAGAGCCTGGCTTGTTTCAGCAAACTGGAGGCCAGCTCTAGAAAATCAAATCTGTGCGAGGAGGCGAGGAGAGAAGCTGTCATCGGAAACCTGTTTGCTCCTTTAATGTCAGAGACTGTGCGCTGACATCATCACACCCAACAGCCGCTGATAACTCGCTCGAGGGATGCGAGGAGCAGAGCTTCAGGTCAGAAAAATACTTTTATACCCGAACCTGATGGTGATACATTTGAAAAGGAAGGATGCTTAAAGTTCAACAGCAGCGGTCAATGTGCAGTTTCAGGCATGAGCACAGTGTACACCGGGACTACGATGGCTAACCTCTGCCCTACCCCTTAGGCTTTGCAGGATGTCAGAGTCAGCCCCAAACACGTCCAATTACAAACAAACACAGATGCCCCAAATTCCACTTTCACTTGAAACAGTTGGTTGACCCCCTTTTCCCCTCTGTTCAGGTTGCCTCTACCCACTCTCACCCTCAGGCCAACGTTAATCCAATAGAGAACTCGCTTTAAAGGAGGTTGAACAGGAGGACACTGTGGGTGACTGGTTGACTCACCCAGCCTCCCCCCCCCCACCAGCCTGCATATGTTCAGAGGAGGGACACAAGGATAGCGTGCATCTCGACCCGATCGTTATCAATACTGTGACCCACCCCAGGTCACCTACACGTCCTTCCAGCTCTGAATCAAGACAGTTTTCTCCTCATAATCAGTTCTATATTTTTCCCCTGTAACCTTTTTGAGCAGAGGTATTTCCGGTATTTTACTGTTCATCTAAAATCTCTCCATGGTTTCGCCCCTACATATATCTCAGAGCTACTCACCCCTTACAGCACCACCAGACCCTCAGATCCGCCCACTGTGGCATGTTTGTGCCCTGTTAGTGGAAGAAAAAGGCCGGCTCCTCAGCTCAGGAATAGCCTGCCGGAGGCCATTAGACAGGTTGAGTCTGTTGATGCTTTTAAGCTGCACCTTAAAGGTGCTCTATACGATATTCAGAGTAGTAACATACAACCATTTGCTATGTAAAGATATAGAGGAGTAATGTCTACCTGAGCAGAGAATGAAGTTGCTCTCCCTCTGTGTGTGTTGTAATCCGAGCTTGTCCGTACTTTGTTGACATGGCCGGGCCGGTAGCACCTGCTTTTAGTACATGTTCGTCCATGTGAGCTCACAGCCAGCGCTTTCCACTGCACTCATACGGCGGTTACAGCTGATAATGCCGTCCCGACTGATGGTGTCATTCCGCAATGACAGTATGACAGTATCATCTGAAGCATCATCATGCTTCAGATGATACTTCAGATGAAAGGATGTCTCATGTCTTTAAAAACATATTTCCTCTCTTCCTCTCTCCTCATGTCTCTTCCTCGCTTCCTCCGCTCGCATCTCCCGTGGGCGGGACTAAGAGTCGAGGAGAGGAGTCGAGGAGAGGAGTCGAGGAGAGGAATTGAGCCATATAAAATCAGAAATGGGAAAGGCCTAATGTCAACATGCTGATGTTTAACAGGTATGAGCATGCTAACTAATTAGCACTAAACACAAAGTTCAGCTGAGGCTGATGGGATTGTCATTATGTGTGCAGGTATTTGGTCATAAACCAAAGTGCTGGACAAATTTAAATTTTGATCTGATGTTGGCATCAGCCTCTGGGGACAATGAATGTGTAAACAGAATTTCAATCCTTTCAATAGTTGTTGAGATATTTCAGTGTGGACCATGCCGTTAGCATGGCTAAACAGGAGATGTGAGACTTTTTTGTAGTAAGACAATTGGATGACTTGGTGTGCTTCTGCTTGGTAGGATGAGCTGTCCTGTATTTCTAGTGAAGTGAAGATGAAGCTGTGAGGTCAACAGGTGTTTTCTTGTCCTAAAGAGACCTCTGCTCCTCAGTTGCTTTTGCATACCTGAGGGTTGGACCTACAACATTTTGGGATGTTATGTGTCAACAACAATTTCACTCAGTTACATACCTTGTTTTTGTCTTCTTTGCTCAAGCTCTCTGTCTTTTTTCCTTTTTCATCTCTCATACAAACCCCTCTCATACCACTTTTATTTGCACTCTATTTTCCTCTGTCACACATTGTTTCTCTTGTTTCTAGTGCCAGAGTTTGGCACTTGAAGCGTAGCAGCATCCCAGGAGGCAATATCCGGATATGGTTTTGTGGTTGCACCATATAATATCCTGACCAAGTGACATTCCTGTTTATGCTCTTTGGTTGGCTCTGCAGCTCAACATAAAGCCTCCCAACTCCAGTCATATTAGAAGTTACACTGGCCCAATAAACATGTCAGTCCTCACTTCTTTGCAGCTCGTTATTTGTAGCTGACATGATCAATAGTATTTACTGTCATTTTAGCCCTCTTGTGAATAAGCAGCAGTGGGTAGAAATGGAGCAAAAAAAAGTTATTGTTATAAAACGGTCACTATATCCTGACAGTTGCACATGAGACAGGTAATCTGAAAAAATCATGTGTCTCTGTGTCCTCCAGTGCTCGTAACGACATCTGCAGGATTTCACAGACCGGAGGAAAACAACCAATCAGAGCTGAGCTGGTGTCTGCCGTCTCTGAGCAGCTGTCAATCACTCGCAAATTCCGATCAAACGGTCAAAATATGAATCAATATTCTGTTACTGTAATGCCTATTTCTCACCTCAAATGTTTTCAGAAACATCTTGTAGTGCACGGTTTAGCTGTAAAATGAGAAAGTTTGTGACCTGGCAGCCATGTTGAGATCAGTTGAAGAAATAGCAATCGCCGCCAACCAGCTGGAGCACAGCCAATAGGAACGCTCTCTGTGAAATGATCTGTGATTGGTCAGTCTCCCGTCACGGGTTAGATCTTTTAAAGCCTGAAAACAGAGCCATGAGGAGGTGCAGAAGTCTAGTTTTCTCCCAGAACACTTGAATTACAATATGCTGAAATGTTATTATGGATTTTTTGCCCAATGATGCCAAAAACATTCTGCCTACTGCAGGTTTAACAGGTTGTGGCTGTTCACCTGCCATCTGTTAATGTTGTCGCTGCAGAGCTGCATGCAGACAAGTCACATGTGCATCTTAGACTCCCAGGTAGTCACTGACCCAACAGACAAGGTCGCCTCCGAGAGACAAACAAAGCTGTAGTCATCCTCCTAATTGTCAGGAATGTCCTCATTGAGACAAGAAAGACACTCATTCACATGGCGTTATAATCAGAGTCATGCTCCTTGCAATGAATTTCGGAGAACACTTGTTGAACAACTGCCTTGTCCTCTTTCAAATGCCTGTGTGCCCCACTTAGCCCTGCTGAACCACCACAGGACAATATTAGTTCACATCCTCGCCCATATCTCAGTCTCCGCAATGCAGCATCCGTTCACGTTAAACAACATGCCACCTATTGCTGTTGTGCTGCTTTCATTATTCTATTTGTTTGTGGTTTGAACGTCTGGGAAAAAACATTCAAGGAGAAATTAGAGATCTCCCAGAATAAGTTAATCAGGGTTGTGTTGGGTTGAACCCAAGGGCACATGTTGGCAAACAGATTCCAACACTGTGGGTGTTTACATCTGAAGGCTAAAGAGACAAACAACAAGTCAGTGCAGTTTGTAATCTGGTTCTTTAGCTGCTAAATGCTTCGCTGTGTTCACCGGCTAGTTGCTAAATTTACCTGTCTGCTGTTTGGTGCTGAGCAGGTTGTGTGCAGTGGGTTTATTAGAGCCCTTCTTTTACTGAAAATAGCTGCCTGCTGCAGCAAGGCAATGAATAAGTTGGATATGACAAGTGAGTATGTCAGAGTGTTGATTGCAGCCCTACTTTGCTGATACAAACACCCTGCATGTGATGCTGATTTATCTGTGATTTGTGGATTCAGATGTGATCTGAGTCAGCTGCAGTAGTCATCTTTGTATCCAGGAGTCTGTAGCAATTATAGTAACAAAGCTTTACAACATATAACTTTAGAGTAGGGCCTCTGGCTACCCGGCAGGCCTCTGCTCTCTCTATTGTGCTGCGGAGTATTACTGTAAATCTATGGGCCTTCTTGGCACAATCCAAGAGGGTGTAGTCTATCTTTAACAATATGACAGTTGGCAAGTGGGCTGACCCAGCATTAAAGACACATGTTGGATAATACACTTGTCTACACACACATTTGCCAAGATTGCTTCCACAAGTCAGCTCCTCAAATGGTGGCGAGAATTTTCTGACATTTCTACAATCCTGGATTTGAGATTAACATTTTCTTTTATATTTTATAACTAGCCTTGACTTTCTAATCCTGCTGAGGGCTTGTGTCCCTTTTGGTTGAGTAATGAGCCATATTTTACAGACTTCAGCTCCTCTGGGGACTTTGATTTACTCTGAGAATTAGCAGACTTGAAGTAATTTATGGAACTATTTCACTACATCATAGTGGAGCTATGGAGCGGGCCATTTTCGGTTTCTTTATTATAATGCCAGCCATTTCCTGCCAAATTTGCATGAGCTGGGGCGGATTGACAGTAAACAGCTGTGTGAATGCGGGTCTAATGGATCCACAGGCAGGGGTAATATTTCAAGCTGGGGAAAATTGTGTCACAATTCACAGTAATTTCACAATCCTCTGTCACTGATGTTTTTGAATTCAAAACGTTCTTCTTTTAGTTGTTGAAAGAAGTCAATGTGCTCTGTATCGTGGTGGCTTTAGACTGAATATTGGCCTATCAGAGGTAGCTGATGGAAAACATTCATCATCAACATCTCAACAAAGGGATTAGTGGAAATTCTCCTCACAGAAAATAACAACTGGGATGTTTTTGTGTGGTCGATCTCGATCTAAAGATAGTGGCTCACATGGCAAACACAAGACATAGCAAAGCCTGAGCATTAAACCTGTAAACTGTGTGGTTCCTGAAATTGGTGGCCTAGGCAATTAGAGTGGAGGGATCCACAAAGGGGTACTGGCGTAGGGCCGATCATGCCTCGTGATTGAAAGGTAGCAGCGATGATGGCGGGTCACGGACAAAGGCTCCACTCACCAGTGCTCTTTTGCTTTACGCCTTAAAACTCACGCGCATTGCCCTTCGATTGCTTATTGAATTACATCTAATCACTCAATTAAAGTCACATGGAGGAGCAGCATACGTCGTCTCCACTGAGCCGCTGGACGCTGGAACACGGGTGCTGTGTTGTTGCTCGTGGGAAGTTTCAAAACAAGATGTCTGAAATGTTAGCACGATGACAATCGTCTCAATCTCTGCAATCCGTTTTGTTTGACGGCATCTTGGGAAAGCACCACAATGAATCTAGATCAAACACGTAACTATCCCATTCATATAACAGCTACTAGGAATTCACATGATTAGATGCTTACAGATTTCTTTATGCAACATTTGCCAAAAACGTCTTTTGAATAGTTAGACAGATATTCACATGTATTTATTTGTAATTGAATAGATTAGAATAGGTCCTCTTCACAGCCTCCACCATGTTGCTCCGCCAGAACAGACAAACCAAACACTGGCCCTAGAGAGAGCCTTTGATATTTTTACATTACCTGAAGGCCACCGTAGTTCTCCAACACGCTTGTTAAACTGCGGTAATGTGAGCCGCAGAGTGCAAAACCGTAGTCTCGCCAGTCACCATCTGACTTCTGTTGCTCCTAAGGAAATGTTTTAATGGTAAGGATGGCCTCTGAGTGAGGTGAACGGCGTTACCACGGTTTTGCACGTGGCGGTTCATGTTACAGCAGTCTTGGAAAAGGAGGAGTGAGCAGAGAGGTACCAGGCTTTGTCCAAAAGAGCAAAAGTGTCATGAAGTGTTTTCATAATTTCATCACCTTCCAAAAGTAAGTGATAATTTTTCGTTTTAAAGAATAACCTCTTTCTGAAGTTATGATACAGATACAGACTAGAAGTGCACTCATGCGAGCGCAGACCTCCGACATGTCTCCACTTCCTCCCACTTTACAAAAGTGAAGCCAAAATATCCCGGATACGAGAGCTGCCATCTTGAGGTATTGACGTTTGGAGCCAGAGTCTGCACAGTAGTGATCGGAGGGGCTAACTAAAACCAAACTTATCAGAAAAATTAACACTTTAACATACATCGACGTGATTACAACTACCTAAAATTTATTTGAGGTGTACTTTGACTTTTTAGTTTGACCCATGTCCCATCTGCTAACATGGAGGAGGCAAGCTTTATGACCTATACTGTAGCCAGCCACCAGGGGGCGATGGAGATGTTTTGGCTTCACTTTTGGGGAGCTGTCATATCGTCCATCTTTATCTATAAGTCTAAGGACTTATTACAGTGTGACAGCCATAGATACTGGATTTCTTTCTCTTTATTGTCAGAGCTTTTGATATTTGATCACTGTCAGGTTGTAAAAGAATTTCAACAAGTATGACAAAAAGGTTTCTAAAACACATTACCTACTGTAGCTTTAATAAATGTTATTTTTGGGCTTTGTTTTTAAATGTATTCAAGCATCGTAAAACATAAAGTATGTGGAATTACTTTCCTGTTGGATTACGAGCAGGATCTGGTAGAACTATATATCTGTATTTATCATGATAATCAAACAAAAACTTCTTAATCATGGCTTTACAGTTATGTTTTCAAACGTTGATGTTTCAACAAAGCAAATTACGTAATATTTGGAAGTCATTTATTGGCATAGTTCCTTGTGTATGTCTAAGGCCTTATGCAGGGTCACATCCAAGGTTTTCTCAATCTATACAAGTTCCATGTGGAGCTCTACTGTGGCTGCAGCCGGCTGGGTGTTGAGAGGCAGCAGTGAGTGAGGAGGAAATGGGGTCTGGCATGTTGACTCAGGAGTAAATCCCCCCGGACTGCTCAAAAGGCTGCTATTAGAGTTTAATCACCCTGCGATCCTGGACACACTCTGAAGCTGAGAGGGATGACTGATGAGCATGCAGTATACAAACCGTAAGCATCAACTCATCCAGAAGCTGCAATCAACGCTTAGGATGGATGAGTGCAATCCAACGATGAGGAAACAGAATAAGCTTTAAAAAAAAGTTATGTTACACTCTTCGTTCCACATTTCACGCTTCCTATTTTATTAAAAACTGGCTCTCGCCTGCTTTGGAACAATTGGTTTGTGAAGTCATTAGATTAAATGATCACAAGTTATTCTTCTTCCTATTTATATTTTATTACCTCAAATTTCTCAAGGCCTTCACAACAGTGTTCTCCATTTCTCAACAAGCCAGGCCCTTAGCTTTCATTATGCACAGCTTATTTTTAGACAAAGGGCCCATTCTGTTGTCTGCAGAACGCAGAGCACCAGTGAATTGTTTCAAGGAAATTTGCATAATGCTTAGTGACTGAGTCTGTATTTTAAGATGAATTTTTTCCAGACACGGCTGCTCGAGCTACCAGAGAAAAGAGAAAAGAACAAGTGTGGAGAGAAATGGACTATCAAAGGAAGGAACTGAGCTTTCATGTTAGGACACTTTGATTGTGTTACAGATTGGTTCCAGGTGAGGCAACTCTGAAAGAGAGGAAATCCAAGGGAAGAGAGAAATTCTTAACTAAGGATGGCATTGCCAGGATTTAAGCATTAAGGGAAGATTTAGAACAGCAGGTGTAGAGAATCGATGAGGCTCAAATATTGTGGTGGGTGGCAATTCCCTGCGGTGCTTCAACAGTTTGGGAAAGTGTCGTTTTTCTAGTCTTAGACAAGATTTTCATAGACGAAAGCCAGTGGTGGAAAGTAAATAAATACATTTACTATGGCTGTCAAAGTTAACGAGATAACGCATTAACGCAATTTTGTTTTAACATGACTAATTTCTTTGATGTATTAATGCAACTTGTGATTTTTCAGTTGTCACAGACTCAGTTTTAAAGCTAGAGTGAAGATACTGGCATCATATGAAACTAGAAAACATAAGTAATCCATTGGTACCAACCATGTCATACTAGCTTTACCATTTTCAAAGGGGTCCCTTGACCTCTGACCTCAAGATATGTGAATGAAAATGGGTTCTATGGGTACCCACAAGTCTCCCCTTTACAGACATGCCCACTTTGTGATAATCACATGTAGTTTGGGGCAAGCACACTGACACACTGACAGCTGTTGTTGCCTGTTGGGATTGAGTTTGCCATGTTATGATTTGAGCATATTTGTTTTTATGCTAAATGCAGTACCTGTGAGGGTACAAACATTAAAGCGCTTAAAACATGTTACCAGCTTTAGGGTTTTAACTAGGGGTTTCAAGGTATACCGGTATTGACGATAACCATGATATTTAAAAAATGTAATATTGATAACATGTTAATAATACACATATGATAATATCGTGCAGACTAAATAATCCAGCGCCTCTTAAATCATTTTATTAAAAAAATTATGGTTACAAACTCTCTCTCCACCTTCCTACATTCATATTTTAAGTGTAATTAATTTGCTAAAAAAGAGACGGAACTCACAATAAACAAAATTAAAGATGAATTTGACTAAAAGCATTATTATTTTTTTCTAATTGTCTATAGATATCATGCTAATATTGTTATCGTGAATTCTTTTGGCCTTGATAATCATTTAGTGAAAATCTCATATCGTGACATACTGTAGCTGCAACTAACAATTGTTTTCATTATTGATTAATCTGCCGATGATTTTCTCTATTTATTAATTGATTCATTGTTTAGTATGTATCACAATACCCCAGATCACAGGGTGACGTCACTAAATGTCTTGTTTTGTCCGACCAACATACCAAACCCCTAAAATATTCAGACCAAGAAAAGCAACAATTGTCTCATTTGAGAACCCGAATCCATCAAATGTTTGGCATTTTTGCTTGAACAATGACTTATACAATTACTCAATTTCTAAAATAGTTGCAGATAATCTTTTTTTTGGTTGACTAATTGATTAATTGACTAATCGTTGCAGCACATCAAATAGCTTATAACATATTATACATTTAGATCAAACTAAATGTGGCAAGTGGCAACATCTCAACCAGCTACAACATGAAAAATGATGCTTACACACACACACACACACACACACACACACACATATGCTGTACATTTACATGGAGTATTTTTGCCTCTTCCATCACTGACAACAGCCATACAGAGCCTGTAAATGTGTAATTTAAAATCTCTGCCCAGTCAATTTTGTGTCCTTTCAGTTCTTCATGATCTATCCCACTGTGGTCCACCACCATCCTGCCAGTGTGCCTGCCTTTGCCGGCTCTCTGCAATGATTGGAAGCAGGCATTGCGTGGGAAGTCCAATTAGAGACGGAAATTGCACTGAGCCCGACGCTGTGTAGCCACAAGTTTGCCGCATGGTCACTTACCTGCACATCTGCACTGATTTTTTAAAAGCAGTAGCCACCTTTTTCCACCACCTTAATTGGAGTTTCCATCGCTGATTGCTTGAAAGAGAAATGCACTTCTGCCACGGTCTGCTTCCTGGTAACAGTCTGGCTTTTCACTGATGTCTGATGAGAAGGAGGTGGGAGTCAGGTTTAGATTTATACCAGGAGGTGCTTTTTTATGCTCATCTAAATAAAGCAGGTCTAAATTTATGAGGTCCCCATGATGCGTGGTGCCAGAGGTCACCTACCGCCACTGGAATAATGTGTCTAGATAAAAAATGATATACATGATAGTGATGTGTTTTAATGAGAAAATGGAGATTGCTGAATGAAAAGAAACCACAGGAATCAATCACTGAAATAGCTAACGTATTCACATGTAAAAGAGAGATTCTCACTTATGAAAGATAATTTTTCTACTCTATTGGACAGGTTTACTCTTTATAACGAGCCGCTCTCTCTGCTGGCAGCACCGACCAAGTTCACCTTTGACCTGTAACACCGTATCCACTCACTCATGGTCACACTGAACCCTCAAGAATGTTTTCATGTATCATGTCGGTTCATTTTCTTGACTATTCATCCATGAAAGTACAACAAGTCCGTGGTTTTGGAGATATAGAACACATAATACCCATGATTGCAGTTTCTAATCTGTGCTATGTGGTCTTGACATGCGGCTACAGTTATTATTCTGCAATATTGCTGCTTGCTTGCCCGTGTCAGTCAGTGTAAGAGAAAAAAAAATGGTTCACCTAACACCCCACCCATCTCATAAGGTCAGCATGTTTGATGCAGGTCCTGGGACAGAGCCTGGTGTGCAGTGTGTAGTTGGTTCATCAGAAGCCAGGAACACCGCTCAACATATGGGGACCATTTCAGGGGGAAAAATGACTTATGGCCAAAGAAACATATGTAAAAACCATACGGTAGATTGGCTCAAAACAGATTTACTTGCATCACATCTTTTTGCAGATCTAAAGAATTTCAGCTATGATAAATGCAATAGTATGTCAGTGTGTTCAGACAAACCGCTTCGACAGCGGTGGAATGTAACAAAGGGACATCTTATTCGCTTTCTTTACCGAGAGTTAGATGAGAAGATTGATAGAAATCTCATGTTTGTACAGAAGAAGCTACAGCCAACATTCAGTTAGCTTAGCTTAATACAAAGGCTGGAAACAGAGGGAAACAGCTAGCCTGGCTTTGTCCAACGGTAAAAAAATCTGTCTACCAGCAACTACGTTGGGCAATTTTGGAGCCAGGCAACCAGCAGAGACTCCAGGAAGTTAGAAGTTACTGGTCCCACATAACCCCCTGTAAAGTGTATATATATAGATATAGATATGTAACGTTTTTTTTTTACCTATGGACAGAGCCAAGCTAGCTGTTTCCCCCTGTTTTCAGTCTTTATGCTAAGCTAAGCTAACCAACTGCTAGCGGTAGCCTCATGTTTACAGAAAGTGGTATCGATCTTCTCATCTAACTCTCAATAAGACTGCAAATAAGCATACATGGTATTCCCATTCATGCTACTTTACACTTCCACTTCACTATAGTTCAGGAAGAAATATTATACCTTTCACTACACTACTTTTATCTGACAGATATAGTTACAACACATTTAACTCAACTTGATGTATTCACTTTGATTTAAATATATAAAATTAGCTCCATCTTGACCAACTACAAAAGTAAAATGCTACTTATATATTACTGTAAGTAATAGTAATAGTAATAATAATTCAAATATATAATTGACACAATTCAACACCATTTTTCTGCATTGAGTACTTTTATATGTGAAACTTTAAGGCTCTGACACACCAAGCCACCGGTCGGCCATCTGACAGTTTCGGGGAGTCAAGAGCGTCTGTCGGCCTAGTTTTTTTTCGGTGTGTCTCTAATCTGCCTGTGTTGGAGTTTTTTCGGCTGATGCAGCATGTTGAATCAGCGGCGGAGCTCGTCGGTGAGAGAAATCACTCTGATTGGCTGTTCAGCTTAAACGAATCAGTGCATTTCCTTTAACGCAGGCGCATAACATACGTGGTGGTTTGTCGTCGGCTGTAGTCTTTGTGGTTTTGTTCGAGTGCAACTTCTGGTCAAGGCAAAGGCGACGTGAGCGCAGCTGGTTCGTCGCTAGTTCTTTGATGTCGGCTTGGTGTGTCCCCAGCTTTAAAGCTAGAGTTTGTAATCTTCTTCAAAAATTTTTTTTGTTATATTTGTTGATATTCTCATTACATCCTGACAGCAATCAATAAATCAAATGCTCGGACAAAAAAAAGGAAAAAAATTATCTAGTATCTGTGGATGTCGCAGGACTGTAATAATCCCTGTCTACCTACCTAACCTCACTCTGCCCGTGCACTCATTGCACATCACCAGTCTTCCATAAGCTGCTAGCTTGACAGTTGTGAGTACTAACAATAGCCATGTTCACCGTTCACGTTCATTATGATATGTATATGTTCATAATGATAATAGTGGGGGAGTGGCTTTGGAGGGTGGCCTGAAGCGACGGACTGTCAGTGTTGCCGACTTGGAGCAACTTTTGCAGCTATTGCTGATAGCTGTTTTCATTGGAAAAGAGTTGGAAACACACGGCTCTGATTTTCGTTTGGATAATTTTAAAAATCTAGTGTGCTGTTGCTAGTTTCTTAACAATACTAACCCTAGCTTTAAGTACATTTTTACATACTTTTACTCAAGTACCATTTTGAATGCAGGACTTTAACTTGTAATTGAGTATTTTTACATTGTTACTTTTGATTTGGTAGAAGATCGAAATACTTCCTCCACCACTGTGCTCTGTCCCTCGGGCCTCTCTGTTTGACATAAAAAGCCTGCAGGCATCCAGGCTGAAGCAGTAAACATCATAATAATCACAGACTCCATCACATCACACATCTTTACACAAGACTGATGGGAAGTTAGGTAGAAATCAGTGAGAACGATTGTGTGAGGTAGTAAGAGGGAAAATATAAGGTGGCAGAAAAGTCAAGCCCAGTTTTGGGAGTTTTCCTGGGGCCCCAGAGGTCTCATACATAATAAATCCTCAGCACATATTTAATCCAGTCAGAGGACAAGCCCGTCGAGAGCTAAAGGATGCACACTTATTACTCATCCACCTCTAAATGTACTGCCCGTTACCCCACAACCCCCCACCCCCAAAACTCTACTCCCACAGCCTGTCCTCCATCCAGACTGCAGGCGCTACGGCCTATCGGAGAATCGGAGCAGGAATGTGACTCCTGACAGACACATCTCTCAGGACCACAGACTGAATATGTTCCCAATTAGCTTCATCTGATAAAGTGTGAGTGCAAGTGAAACCCAAGGCGGGCATGATCAATAGCACTTGACTCATTTTGTCAGACGGGTTTGACATTGACAGGCCGCGCTGTGATTAATCGCCGTGGTGCTGCAGATGATTGTCCAACCACATCTTCCTTTGTAGGTGTTGTTGAACTCTCACTGTCATGTCTGCAGTGCTTTGAATATGGCTCGTCACTTTCAGTTCAGTTCTAATTAATCTTTTCTAGAGTTGGCGTCCATACGAAAACCAGCTTTCCCTTAATCTGCCTGTCACTTATTTTGTACGTGCACACATACAGACTTGTGCAATTCCCCAAGAACGTCTACCTGGACCAGAACCGCCATCTGCTGTCCACACTGAAGACTGCAGGAGCGTGAGGTCGATGTGTGGTGGTTGTTTCAGTGGGGTGAGCTGTTTGATAAAAACAAGCTGCGAGCTGTTGCGGTTTCGTCCTCAGAAAGTCTCCTTGGTTTCCATGCCCACAGCTGGATGTTTTTAGGTTTACCCGTACAAGACTGCTGTGACATGGGCGCTGGAGATGAAACAGGCCTCACTCGGCACACAAACACAGCACTACACTCCCGGCCTTGTGTACAGCTGGTGGGGATGACACAAGAGGCACAGGGCTTTATTGAGTCCTGCCGAGGCTGCTGTGCAAGTCAGGGCAGTGCTCTGGCAAAGCTCAGCCTGCAGGGTAGCAGAGGAGAGTTGGCCGATGGAACGCAGGCCGCTTGGCCGATGCTGTGGGTCTCTGTGGACCGGTGTGTTGTGTGTTGTGAATGTCGTGAGATGAGACCTGGCCTCCCCTCAACTCCAGTCTCATTAAACTCGGTGAACTCTTTGTAGAAAGGGAGCTGAACACAAAGAGTACAACACCCTCCTTTAACCCTCAAGTTCTGTTTGGGACTCCCGGCTTTCCTTGACAGCTCAAAAAACATACTTAAAGGAACAGTGTGTAACATCTGGTGGCATCTAGCGATGAGGCCGACGTGAATACACGAATGGCCCTATCTAGAGGCAGTTGTTGTAAGAGTAGCTTAGGTATTTTGGAGAATGGCAGAGCCAGTGCGTAGAGTGTGTGGTTATGTGGGAAGTGAGTGGTGAAGCAAGAGAGAGAGGAAAGCATCGCTTTGTTAGGGTTAGTTAAGGAAGATAACGAGAAGATACAATTTAATTTTAATTCAATCGTTGTTGAGATTTTCAGTCTGGACCAAAGTGGTGGACCGACTGACCAACAGATCAACATTGCCATCCAGAGCCACTCTGCTAGCTTGGCTAAAAAGGGTTAAATACAATTATTAACGTTATACAGTATAACAGTTTGTTCACAACAGGGAACAAATTGACCTCAAACAACATCACTATGTAGGATAACACATGTTTCTTAATGTTACAGCCCAAAACATCATGACTTCATTAACGTCAATTTCTTCTGTTTCTCTCTCTTCTCTGTTTTTGCCCTGCCAGGAGAGTTTATTTACTGGCCACGATGCTGGGTTTTTTTGTACCTTGTGAGTCATCATGGCAAAATGTGGTCCTGGAGACACCTACTGTAGCGACAGCAACACAGAGGCAGTTTTGAATACTTTGCCTGTTGTTTATATTTCTGTCTGTCTGTCTGTGGACGGATTTTGTCACAGCGATAGCTTCACAAATGTGCAAGATGCAGTCACAAGACTTTACAGGGGTGTAGTTGTGATCAAAATAAAGGCAAAGTTCAAAGGTGGGTGTGGTCCGAGCAAGGTCGCGGAAGTAAGGGGGTAGGAAGTGGGGAAGGGGCTATTGCCCCCCCCCCACTTTACGCCTCCGGCCCGATTTGGCGTTGCGGCTAGAGTGATCCCATCGCAAATTTGTTCTCTAGTTGTTCATGATTTGCCTAAATAGCATGAAAAACAGGAGATATTTCCTTATTTGATGTGATAACAATGCTTTATGGTCATTTCTGTATTTTGTCACCTTCATCAAATGCATAAGTCCAGTTTGTGGCAAAGAGAAGGGTTGACACTTTTCTACATATTGGGTTTTAATGCAGTCAGAAGAAAAGACAAAAAAAAGAAAGAAAACAAATTGGCAGGATTTGCAAATATCATTATTATTATTTTTAAAGCACAAGAGTTAACAGTCCCACTATTGTAGATGTTTTTAGACTACTGACCTGCTGCCAATACTATTCATTTATGTAGTTACTATGTTATTTATCCACACATATCTTTAGCGTAGTGTTCAATATGGAGCTGATTTGTTGGTGAGACCACCGTGTAGTGGTTTTTTCTTTGCAGCCATTCCTCAAGCATTGCTTAATACCACACTGACGATCGTTCAATCTGCAGACCTCCAAACGAGCAAAGGCCCAGTATCCCTCGGTGTGCCTATACAGTATATTCCCATCTCTATTGTGGGAAAACTCGTTAGTTTCCCCATAAGCTTCTCTTTCAGCAAACGCGTCATGTCAGCCTGGGTGGGTTTTTAACTCTATCGGTTCCTCCCTTGTCTATGAATAAACTACTGTCAGGCCACGCTAAAGACCCCATCCTGGAGCTTCTGTGCTCTCCTTTTAACCTCCTCTCCTCTATTTCTCTTTCCTTTGTTGCAAATTGTTTCCCGATCACATTTTTCACCCACTTTTTTATGTCAGTTAAGGCTGCTTCTCCAACCCGCTAATACGGTGTGGTCAGGCGCCTTCGTTCCCAACCTCACACGCAAGAGCAATTCATGGATTCAATTATCGATGTTGTGCCTGTAAAGATAACTGGGGATGGCAGGAGGTTGTGGGATGGCACTGGAGAAGCACGCCTCGTGGCCAGTTCAGAGTGAGTTGACGGCTGGCAGACATGAAGAAGAAGAGCAGAGGGACACCGGCTTTGAAGACAGACAGTTAATGTTACAGCCCAAAACATATTGACTTCATTAACGTCAATTTCTTCTGTTTCTTTCTGGTCTCCCTTTTTGCCCTGCCACGAGAGTTTATTATGAGGAAAAAGCTGCATCCCATAATAGATTTACAATAATTAACAGTGTAATATTTAGCAGCTCTCCTTGCCCTGGCCAAAACAACCCTGATAACTGGTTGATTCATGGATGGTTGGAACATACACATCTTTTAGTGACCTCTTGTGGCTAAAACCGGGTATAGCACTACTTTAACAGAAGGATGTACTGTTATTCTGTTAAAAAACACACCCACAATATTTATCTACATACTCTTAAAGGCCATAGCTGTCTCCCAATTTCATATACACTAATTGTATGGAGAAATCTTTATAATATGTTGTTTTTTTGCAGTTACCGTACAAGAAATCAACTTACTTTACTTTAGAGCTGCAACAATTAACCAATAGTTGTCCACTATTAAATTAATCCCCGACTATTTTGATAATCGATTAATCGTTTTAAGTAATTTTTTAAGAAAAAAAAAATCTAAATTTCCTGATTCCAGCTTCTTAAATGTGAATATTTTCTCATTTTTTTACTCCTCTATGACAGTAAACTGAATATATTTGAGTTGTGGACAAAACAAGACATTTGAGGACGTCAACGCTGATCAACATTTTATAAACCAAACAACTAATCGATTAATCAAGAAAATAATCAACAGATTAATCAACGATAAAAAAGAATTGTTAGTTGCAGCCCTACTTTACTGTATACGGACAGGAAATGATACAATATGTAAGACAATTAAACTGCGACTTTTCAACACATCCGCCAATTAAACATTCAAAATTTGATACATGTTTTGTGAGAAGCTCCTCCATTTCTTTTCTTGCACTACATTGTGGGGGATTACTGTCCCTCAACAACACACTCAGAAATCAGGGTTGTTTTAGTTACATACTGACTGAGTAGTAAAACCTTCTCTGTATGCACAGCTTGTAAAATGAATCTAGGGCTGTCCCCTCTTAGTCGATTAGTTGAGTAATCAGCCGTTTTGGTCTTAGTCGACTAAGATTTCCTCAGTCGATCATTCATTTTTTATGCTTTTTTCATGCTGAATAATTTATGAGCACATCTCTGGTAAACACAAGATTTAAAGTGGTGCTTTTGTGTGATTCTTTGTGGAGAAACTCAGTTTTTCAGATCTGTCGATTGAATCAACTAATTGATTAGTTGACAAAATCGTTAGTCCACTAAGAATTTCTTTGGTTGAGGACAGCCCTACTTTGAATGCATAGATTTCAGGTTTATATGTAACTACCAGGGAGACAGACACTCACGCCAAAGATGATCAGTGTTTCTCTAAATTTAAATTTATTTAATAGTAAATATCCAAAAAGTCGTGGGTGCATGTCCAGAGAGGTGTAACAGTTACAAAAAACACACTGGAAACAGCTCTAAAGTCAGTAGAATTAGTATTGCATGGGATCACTAGATCACTAGAGGGCGCCACCAGTTCAACCTGGCAATGCAGTACAATCATTCTGATCAGGACTTTTCATTTATAACATGAAAATCTGGTAACGTTTCATTTTACAGGTCTGTAATTTCCTAATAAATTCTCACTAATTTCGTTGGGAAGTTTCTTGGAGAGAAATACAAAACTACTTATGTATAAAATGGAAACAGTCAGTGCAGCCGGCTAGCAGAACATGCAAATGTGAAATTTGTCCACAGGCAAGCGTATAATTCACCATATAGCTGCTAATAATGAATGACTTGTGAATTAACTTGGATTTTACAAGGAGCAGCTCCTTTATAGGTATTTTCCCTATAATTAGCACCAAATTACACAGTTCTTCCCAGGAAATCCTCAGGAAATTACGATCCATAAAATAAAACCTTACTGAAATTCTCATTGAACAGTTCAGACCAGACTGAGGCGATGAAACAGTGTTTGACTATAAGAAACTCTTTGTTCATTGTTAAAGGTCTAAAATTCCAGTGTGTATAACAAACAACTATTATTGCATGATAAGTATTTCCAGTATTTAAGCATTTTTTTTGCATTTAAGGATGAAGCCTTAGATGAGAAGCTTTCTGTTATTGCTGGTGCAGTCTTCATTAGTCTCTAGCAGGGAGCAATGCAGAGATGTAGCCTTTCCTTTTGTGTTAAAATGATTCTGTCAGATGCATGATAAAGCCTGCAAAAAGTCTGTTTATCAATGGTTCATTCATGCCAGTGGGAAAAGCCAGGGTGACACTCCTTCTGCTAAACCATGTTGTTATTGTTGAGTTTGGTCCACTCAAAGATGTCCTGCTCGCACACAATGTCTGAGTTGATGAGCAGGTAGCGGTCACCCACGCAGAAGTGCTTCTGGCAGGCGGCACACTTGAAGCACTCCAGATGGTAAACCTTGTCCCGCACACGCATCGTCATCTCAAACGCTCGAATTCTCTTCTCACAGGAAGCACAGAGACCGTCCTGACCGAAAAGCCTGAATGGATGAGAGGATATCAACATAATGCTGAGAAGAAGATGGAAAACATGAAACTTTAAGGAATCAGTCTCAATTTAAGATAAGATAATCCTTTATTAGTCCCACAGAGAGGAACTAATGAACTACAGTGGATCTTTTCCCCTGACCATATACCTATACTGGATTAGCACGACCTGGCCTCAAGATTTCTGTGTTCTTGTTTGTAGTCACTTGATTAAACACAACTTTATTTAGGACTAAATAAAGTAAGTTATTTAGTACTAACTATATTTAGTTAATCCTAATAAAGTTACTTTATTTAGGACTAAATAAAGTAGGTACTATATCAATTAAAATAATTAAATTAAAATTCTTATAATAATAATAATCAACCCATTAAACAACCTGCAATTCAACATGTGCTAAAGTGGGGTTTGTCAAAAAAATGTGTGTGAGATTTTGAGTGGCAATATTCTATATTTCTGTTACTGTCAACAAACCCCTTGAAAAGACCAAAACAAAGTATTAGTCCGTCTCTCAATAATGTCTGACTTCTCTAACCGGTCTGTGACACTCATCCCCAACCTCATTTCAATTGAAGAAATGATGTAAATCATGTCATGAATATATAGTTTATTTATATTCTCTCTCTATATAGACTATTTTCAGCTGCGCAACCCATTTGGTGTCCTCGTCGTGAGTATTTAGAGCACCAGAACAGTGTATGTGGGATTGACTCAAAATAAACTGAAGGGGCCCATGTTTACCGTAATGAAGAAACAACATGTCACCCAGTGCAGCAATGTGGCTCATTGATATGTTTTGAATAGTCTTTGACAACAATGGAGGTTGGTGGATGGAGGCGGATATAATCTGGCGATGCAATACGTATCATGATACAGGGGTAACGATTCAATGTATTGCGATATATTGCGATACTGTAAGCAAGACGATATATTGAGATTTTTTCAAATCTAATTTTAGAAAAACTGTCACACCAGAAATACATTATTTTAGAATAAGCAAAAATAACACATTTATACTGTATGCAAAAAACTGCATGATGTTTGCCCAAAACTGCATGTGATTATAATAAAGTGGGCATGTCTGTAAAGGGGAGACTCGTGGGTACCCATAGAACCCATTTTCATTCCCATATCTTGAGGTCAGAGGTCAAGGGACTCCTTTGAAAATGACCATGCCAGTTTTTCCTCACCAAAATTTAGAGTAAATTTAGCTTCCTTCACGACAAGGTAGTATGACATGGTTGGTAGGCCTACCGCTGGATTCCTTGGGTTTTTTTCTAGTTTCATATGATGCCAATATCTTCACTCTAGCTTTAAAACATTAACGTATGTTTTGGAGAATCTCTACAGTATCCCACACATAATATCATGATACTCATGTGTATTGATATTTTCCTACACCCCTACATACACATATAGACCGTTTCAACGGAATTGCATTGCTAGGCAACAGCTTGGGTCCATGTTTAGTTCCTGTCAGCTTATGTCATTCACGTACACTGTAACAGGAAATAAACTGGGACACATTTGGAATGTTTATGCTTACAACTGTGAAATGGTCCGTACTTGTTGGTCTTGCTAACTAACAACTTGCTTGATTAAATCACAATAGTACAACATTACACAGTCGGACCAACCTGAGGTAGTCTCTCCGACATAGCTTTCTTCCCAGCTTGAAGTAGAGCCGGCGTCCCACCTCCCCGAGTCGACAGCCACACAGGTCGCAGCTCAGGCAGTCCTCGTGCCAGTACTGCTCGATGGCCTTCAGGAAGAATCTGTCACCGATGCTCTGCTGACACCCGCCGCACGTCAGCAGAGACGGAGGCATCTGGAGGACCTCATCCACCGGCTCCCTAGACCAGAGAGGAAACTGGTTAGAAAATCAAATATTCTAGGGATACAACAAATTATTGTTTTCTCAATTACTCATTTAACCACCCTGTTATCTACAATAGAATATGATTGACAAGTGTTTGTTAATTCGTTCATATTTTGAGATTTTCAAAATAATAGAGCTTAAAGCCCAGACCTCCAAAATGATCAAATGATCTTGTATTGCCATTTACTGGTTCTAATCTGTCCATCCTGAGTTATATGTACAATTGCAGTTTGATGCTGTCCACCTGAGGGAGCCATTGGATACTGTATTTCTAAATACAGTCCTGTAGCCACAAAACAAATGCTACTTTAATAATCCCATAACATTACATTTTCCCCATTTTCTTTTCCCAACAGGAAGCTTTAAGGTTTATATTATTATTCATATATATTCTGTATCAACTTGTTCCAAATCTTCATCGAAACTATATAGTTAGTGAAATATTCAAAGTCTATATCATCAAATGTAAATATTCTACATGTCAGTTTTGTGCATCATATCAAAGCTTGACAAGTTTGGTTTTAAATTATTCCACTAGAATAGAATAGGGATGCAACTAAATTATTTTCACTGTTAAATTAATCTGATAATCAGATTATTTTCTCGATTAATCGATTAGTTGTTTGGTCTATAAAATGTAAGAAAATGGTGAAAAATGTTGATCAGCGTTTCCCAAAGCCCAAGATGAATGTTCTTGTTTTGTCCACAACTCAAAGATATTCAGTTTACTAACAAAGAGGAGTAGAGAAACCAGAAAATATTCACATTTAAGAAGCTGGAATCAGAGAATTTACACTTTTTTTCTTAAAAAAGCAAAATAATAAATCCTCAAACAGGTTAATCGATTAGCAAAATAGTTGGTGATTAATTTAATAGCTGACAACTAATCGATTAATCTTTGCAGCTCTACTCTAGAATTTTAAATAAAGTTGTGTGTGTTTGAATAATGTTTGGATGCACAGTTTGCAGGCAGCTGAGGGAGAAATACCTCTCATATACAGTATATTAGGCCTTTATGCCTAAAACAATACAGATAAGAAAATAAACTGAAATGTTTTTGGTACAATCGGCCTGCAGAGTTAAATATCTTAGGCTATACATTTAGGACACTTGTTCTCATGGGAAACACTGAACCTTTTCTTCCAAAGAGCTATTTTTTTACTCCTCTTTACACACATTTAACCATCTGCTCTTGGATATGAAGGTGATCATTTGTCTTGCCTATATCAGCAGGAGACTCCTGACCTCATGCTATCAGCCATCTGCACTTATAGATAGATAGATAGATAGATAGATAGATAGATAGATAGATAGATAGATAGATAGATAGATAGATAGATAGATAGATACACTGTAAACAATTGCTGTTAATTTACAGCAGGATTTCAACAGTATTAACCTGTTATTGCTAAAAACAGTGCTTTACTGTTAATACA
>CAKAOI010025280.1:0-17025 GCA_916701655.1 Sebastiscus albofasciatus | reverse complement strand
AGGAGACAAGGAGAGAGGAGGAGGAGAGAACGGGGGGGAGAAGAGAAGACAAGGAGAGAGGAGGAGTAGAGAGGAGGAGGAGAGGAGACAAGGATAGAGGAGAAGAGGAGAGGAGGAGAGAAGAAGAGAGGAGAGGAAGAGCGAGGAGGAGAGAGGAGGAGAGAAGACAAGGAGAGAAGAGAGGACAGGAGACAAGGAGAGAGGAGTAGAGAATAGGAGAAGAGAGGAGAGGAAGAGTAGAAGAAAATAAGAGAGATGAGGAGAGGGAAGTAAAAGGGGACAGGATGATGGATGGAAAAAGGAATACCAAAGAGAAGAAATTTAAAACATGGAAAGATTAAATATTCAGTAAAGGGTATTAAAGATTAGATGTTGCATTAAAGTAGAAATATAGAAGTAACTTTTTTTTTTTTTAATTTGCAATATGCATTTTTATCCACAAATTAAATAAATCAAAAATATGTAGCTGTAACTGTTATAAGATAAGATGAGATGAGATGAGATGAGATGAGATGAGATGAGATGAGATGAGATGAGATGAGATGAGATGAGATGAGATGAGATGAGATGAGATGAGATGAGATGAGATGAGATGAGATGAGATGAGATGAGATAAGATAAGATAAGATAAGCCTTCATTGATCCCCAGAAGAGAAATTCAGGTGTTGCAGCAGCACAAGGACCGAAATAAATAAATAAAATAATAAATAGGAATGTAACAATAATGAGAATATAAAAAAAGAGTATATATAAAAATAAAAACAGAAAATATACCAGAGAGCTGGGATGGATATAAATCACTCCAGCAGCTGATGTAATTAACTTTTGAAAAGATATTTGTTGTTGCTGAATCACAAGAGAATCTATCTATACAAGAGAGACACATTTCTGGATAGAAAACAGTGTTATAACAACACACACAGCTCATCTGTTGATTATGACAGGATGTGACAACAACTTCTTTATAATATTTAGGAGTCCCAAAATGACAAAATAAGTAAAAGTGAAAACTAATAATAGGGAGAAATGAAATATTGCCCTCACCTCAGCCACCACATGTATCCATACTCGTAGGGGAAGAAACTGTTGGGATCATCGCAGCAGTACTTGACATCATTAAAGCCGCAGCAGTAGACGGCAGCAGCAGCGTTTCCAGGTCTGGGGCACGAGAATCCGTCCACTAACACACCGTCAGCGCTGGAGTAGCTGCTGCATTCAGAGCTCATGCTGCAACAGGGGAATGAATGAAGAAGAAGAAGAAGAAAAACACTTGTTACCCAGAGATTAAAGTGAAGAAGAAGAAGAAGAAGAAGAAGAAGAAGAAGAAGAAGAAGAAGAAGAAGAAGAAGATCCCTGCAGCCTGCAACAGTGTGAAGGTGATGTTACACCGGTGTGTCTCTCCATCTGCTCTGTGCTCCACAGTAATTGGACATGCAGAAGGATGGAGGAGGAAACATTGAATCTGAAGAAAACTGGAGCTCTCTCTCTCTCTCTCTCTCTCTCTCTCTCTCTCTCTCTCTCTCTCTCTCATCACTCACAGACACACATATGGCCTTACTCTACTTACTTAATCTGCTTAAGTTTTTGGACAGTCTAAGCTTATTTTGTTGACAATAGTATTTGTCACTTCATTTTTTTTTGTCCACAAAAGGACCCCCCCCAAGACATGTAAATTAAAAGGGGCAACTTGCCATCCTTAATTTACAATAATGCAGTGACACAAGAGAGAGCATGTCTGCACCATCTCATCACTTATTATTCTGTGGTAGCCTCCTCAACTAAAGGGTTGTGCCCAATTCAATGATGCGAGTGAATGATTTTCTCATAAATTCAAAATTAAATCTGCTGTCTGAAATCTTATATTTAATCGTGATTAATCGTATGGTTGTCTATAGTTAATTGCAATTAATTGCAAATTTTTTATCTGTTCAAAATTAACCTTAAAGGGAGGTTTGTCAAGTATTTAATACTCTTATCAAACATGGGAGTGGGCAAATATGCTGCTTTATGCAAATGTATGTATATATTTATTATTGGAAATCCATTAACAACACAAAACAATGATAAATATTGTCCAGAAACCCTCACAGGTACTGCATTTAGTGTAAAAAAAATATATGATCAAATCATAACATGGCAAACTGCAGCCCAACAGGCAACAACAGCTGTCAGTGTGTCAGTGTGCTGACTTGACTATGACTTGCCCCAAACTGCATGTGATTATCATAAAGTGGGCATGTCTGTAAAGGGGAGACTCGTGGGTACCTGTAGAACCCATTTTCCTTCACATATCTGGAGGTCAGAGGTCAAGGGACCCCTTTAAAGGAGAGAGGACCCGCTCCCTATGTAGATATAAACGGCTCATTCTAAGCTAACGAAAAACACGATTCTTATTTTCAGGTGATTAAACACTAAAGAAAACATACTTATTAATATTATATTCCATTCTGCTAGTAGATCCCATGAAATGTTACACACTGTTCCTTAAAAGGACAGCTTTTAAAAAAAACAAAAACGTGCTAAGGCAGACCTGTTACAGCCCTGAGACAATAACAATGAGGCAATTGACTTTGTTTACATTAGGCCTATATCCTATTCAATTTCCACAAGTTCGTCTACATCTTTATATATATATCTATCTAGTTCCTTGTGATTTAAAGTAAACTCTTTAGGTGCTCAGTGTGAGATTGGGAGCATTTCCATTGCCTCTGCACAGCTCTCAACATGGCGATGGCTGAGCCGGCGGCTCGCAGTAAACGATGCTAACAGTGTTTACCTGATGGGGGACCGGAGGGTGGGTGCCACGCTACCACGACAACGGCGTCAGTCATTCTCTGCTTAGGTAGACATTACTCCTCTATATCTTTACATAGCAAATAGCTGTTCGCGGCTATATTAATATATTATATATTAAATATATATTATATTAATGCTCTGGATATCGTATAGAGAATCTATGAATCGTGAGTGAAGCAAAATCCATTTGGTACATTAAAGCCTTAGCTTAATGATGCATTGCGGTCATATCAGAGCTCTGACTGATCAGTCTTGGGACTTAATAATCAGTGCCTGAAAACCAAACATCGATTCCTCACATCAGCCGACATTCAAGGTAATTAAATACATTTGATGGGAATACTGCTATATTGCCAATTACTGTAAAAGCTATTTTTAACCCTTACCCAACCTGCTCTGCAATCACACAGCCATCTTTAGTTGTCAGATGACGTAAATATTCCCAAATTGTCGCCTAAACATGGATATCTTTCCTATCTCTACCATCCATCCCATATTACAGTAAAACACCTGTGTTGGGCCTTTAAGGTAAACTACAAAATTGATCGTTGAAATTTAGCCCAATGGAGCATTATTTAGCCTCCTTCACGACATGTTAGCATGACATGGTTGGTACCAATGGATTCCTTAGGTTTTCTAGTTTTAATGATATCTGTGTCTTCACTCTAGCCCTAAAACTGAATCTACCAAAGCCTCTGAAAGACTGTAACGTCAGTCGTGAGTCTCAGAGGGTTAATAGGCGACTGGTTTACGTAATAAATGGAAGGCGGGTATTTTTTCACATCACCTTCATTAATCCAAATACAAACTGTAAACGAAACTGAAAACAAAGCTGTCTGTTAGCATGGGAAATTTGTTTCTTTAAAGCTAACATGATACAGTGTTTGCTTGGATTGAAAGAGCAGCCTTGGCCATGTGGCAATAAAAGACTGACTAGCTCTTACTGATTGACAATAATTCCATTAGACAGACAAAAAAGCTCAATTTGGAGCATTGCCTTTTCTCTCCTATTCAACAGACCCACTGCAGACTCAGTATGACTCAGAATGACCTTCACTCAATTTCACTCTGAAAAAGCTCTAACGCAATGCAGACTTCATTTACAATTATATATCTTGTCACGCAGAATTTTTAGGTCATTTTTTATTCCATTAGAGTCTAAAGTGGAGATAAATAGTTCAGTTTGGAGAGAGAAACTCAGGACTACATTCAGGCCTCATTAGCACAGATTGAGTGACCAAAATACAACTTGTTTTAGGATTTTTTTCAGAACTGCAGTCCATTTGCTTTGCTCCGATTCCGGGACTAATTTGACATAATTGTTGCATTTGTCCATCGGTTTCGTTTGTGTTCAGAAACACTCAAGAGCAGCTCAAGAGTTGTAAATAAATGCCATGCGCGAGCAAGATGTTCTCTCACTGGTGATGTCCTGATGCATCTTATTAGAGAGTTCGCCCTGTCGAAGATGGACGTATACTGCCACTCACACAACAATTGTTCTTCAGACGACGCATCAGGTAAACTTGATTAGATTATCTTTATAATCTGTTTCGGATGGAGGAGTCGATTGTGTTCTGACTGCTAACAAACCGCTCCAGAGTTTGAGTGGAGGCGAGCTGAAATCTCCCTCTCTAGGCGATCTTGGCCCATCTGTTTTACCCCTCATCCGAGTGCAATTACTGCGCTCGCATATGGCCAAATGAACCAAACCACGCACCAAGTTTCGAAACAATTGGTTGATAGGAACTAGGTGTGAATACACCCTTAAAGCTTCTAAATACGATATCCAGAGCATTAATATAGCAGAAAACAACTATTTGCTATGTAAAGATATAGAGGAGTAATGTCTACCTGAGCAGAGAATGAAGTCACTCTCCCTCTGTGTGTGTTGTAATATGAGCTTCTCAGCGCTTTGTTGACATAGACGGACCAACTGTGTGTGCTTTTAGTGCATGTGAGCGTGCCCCAATAGCTAGCTCACGGCCGCCGCTGTGCACTGCTCTCATACGGCGGTTACAACTGAAAACAGCTTATGATGTCATCGCGAAAGCGTAGCACCCACCCTCTGGTTCCCCCTCAGGTAAACACTGTTATCTCCGTCAGCACTTTTACCGTTGTTTGTATTGTTGTGCTGCGCCATCCGCCATGTTGAGAGCTGTTGAGAGGCAATAGGAATATTCACAATCTGATTCTCACTGTGAAATATATTTTTGAAATGACATCAGTTACGTACTGCAGTATTTATCTATCCACTTATCTGACGCAAAAAGGATGGTGAAAACCTTTTCCCAACACTTTTTCTTCCAATAGGTTGGAAAAAAGTATTTGGTACACTTCATAATACTGTTTCTCAAGGTCTGAAAAGGTCAACAGACACTCTGCCCCCGCATGAAAACCTTTTACATTACCGGTCCGAGTCCTCCACTTCAGCTCTCTCTCAAAGCTCAAAGTGAAGCGGTAGAAAAGGGAAACATCAGAGAAGGTTTTCTTTCCTTTTTGAAAAATGGAAAAAAAAACTCTAAAGCTTATTTAAACCCAAACACAATGACAGCAGAGCAATACTAGTTTGAGGCACATTTGGTTGTTCAGATGAACATTATTGGAAAAACATTAATTGAAAATAGAAAAAGACATTTATCATACGATAGTGTTTTGTTTTTGGCTCAATTTGTGGACGAGAATTATAATTTTTTTCATAACAATAAGTTCAAATCTCTGAACAAGTAGTTTGTTGTTCAACTGAAATATTGACCTGATGATGGCCCCAACGTTATTAGGCTTTGATGGATGGATGGATGGATGGATGGATGGATAGATAGAGTACATAGATAAGATCATAATTATGGTATGAAATATATTCTCATCTCTCTGATGGAGAGTGAAAGTAAAGTTAATGCACGTTGAGATAATGAGACATCTTGGCTCCAGGATCAGGGGTTCCCATTACAGTAACAAGGCACGGGGGAACATCCTCTGGTAGATGCCGTTTTCAATTGAAGGAGTAGAGCACTAGATTTTCTTTACATTCTCAGTGAGGAGCATTGATCTCGCTCTAAACATCAGTGGGGAGAAACCCACCCAGGAATACCATCATACTGTAGGTAAGGAAGACTCAGAAAGTAGATCATGTAATCCTTTAAAATGAAGAAAGGTATTGTAACAATGAAAACAGAATCCCACCTCATAATCTGAAGAAACAGAAGAGTGTGGCTGGTGAGACAAACAAAAAGGCTTCAACAGTGAGGTGAAGAGCTACAAAACTTGCAGAAGTTGTTTTTTTTTTGTTTGTTTTCAACAAAAGTTGAAAGCCCGGTTCGTCACATACTGTTGCTAAAGGATGCCTCTGTGCGTCGGTTTCCGATGCCGAGGAGCACTTAACAATTGGTGGTATTTGAGGAGTTGGGAGTGAGAAGGGGTTGACTGTACAGACATTTCAAATATCCAAAAAGGTTGACTGTTTTTAATGATTGGATTCTCGGAGATTCGAAGGGACAAGCTGCTGAAATTAACCATACAAAGCATTATTATTAACTGAACAAAATAAACATTTTTTTCCACAGAAACACTATTGATTTCCCCGTTCTTGCTTGCCTCTATGTCTGTTCACAACTACCAAAAAACATGAGGTTCACAAAGCAGAAAGAAAAGATGGGTAACTCCGAGCGAAAAAACTGTAAGGAATGGAGCCGTTAATCAAAGAGAATAATCTTTCCTGCCACTTGACACAAACATTTTGTTACAGGAGCATTGTACAACAATGCTGGAATAATCAGGATATCAGAACACAATAAATTGGAAAAGGCGCCAGAGAGACAGTAATAGAAGGGGGAAAAAACAGTTAGAAAGAGAAAGGGATCAGATCATCAGTCACATACAGTATATGTGCCAGTATGTCAGGACCACATTCATTTAGTCTGCTGGGGATAAAATCAGCTGCTCCGCTGCAGCCCAACAGGCGGCAACCGCATTCATTCTTGCTCTCAGTTTAGCATCTAAAGTGCCCAAATCTGCTCCAATTTTGCCCCGAGATGATATGTAATGGAGTGTGTCGAGGCCTGCAGCAGATGACCTGTGGATGTTGAACATGTCTGCCCCGTCTAAATGAATGAGGAACACACCAGGCCTGACTGCTCGCTCTAATCCCAGATTATCTCTGCTAGTCCAATCCAGAAACAGGGGAAAAATTGGCAGAAGAAAGGGGATTATTTGACAGTGGTGGTGGTGGGGGAGGAAAGGGGGGGGTGCGGAGTGACGCGGCGGTTAGAACGCACACCTACTCACACACATACACATATTACAGTTTCAAATTCAGTGTGCAGCTCTCACACTGAGGTCCGTCCTTTAATCACTTGTTCATTCATGAGTCAAAGTTGTGAATTGATCACAGCAGTGACACGACCCCTGCCGTCGACACCCGACTGGCTCTTCACCCTCCCCCCTGCCACCTTCCTCCTCACATCGACCTCAGTTCAACCATCGCCAGAAGACCGTCGGTAAACACCCTCCATCACTGCCACGCGACAGATGCCGCCGACCACCCCCGTGCTGCACAGCATTGATCGCCACAAGACACCAATCCCATGTTGCTGCACTTCCTCTCCACTCTAATTGGTATTTTATTTCTGTCTCGCTTGTTATGCACACTGCCAAACAAAAGCAAATTGCCTTGAACAGTGTGATTTCAAATAAGTACCGAGAAACATTTTTCAATTAACACTTCCATTGGTATTCTCTGGGCACGAGTGCGGTGCGTAACAGATTAATGTGATTAATAATCAGAGTGAAATGGCTGCATTGCAACAGGTTTACTACTCTCACAGCAGCATCTGGGGAGGGAGTAGAGCATCACACTGAAAAAGCATAATTCAGCCAACTGAGCTGCAGCCATTTGTCAGTGTGTATGTGTTTCATTTAAAATGTCACACCTGCTTTACATAGAATCGTGCGACCTGTACATTTCTCTCTCTACGCTACAACATGTCAACATGCTACAGGTGCAAAACTAAAGGAAGCTATCTCTAGAGGAGTTCGCAACTCCATGTCACACCTTCGTAAAAAAAAAACATATAGGATGCAACATGTGAATGTGTTGGAAGTAATTTATTCGTTTTGCGTGATGTTACATGAAATCTTTATGGTGAATTTGAAATTCCATTCCAGTGAAATGTCATTAGGAGGAACTCAAAGATCTACTTCTTTTGCTTAGCGTGTTCGCTTAAAAAGCGCCTTTCAGAGTCCGTGAAGGAGCGTGAGAGAGTGCACAACATCTCCAACGCGTGTTTCATCATCCTTTAACAATGGGAAAAACTCAGCCCGGCAACTGAATTCAATTCTTCATTCATTGATGTTATATTCTCTGGCATAGAGAGCAACAAGATAACACAAGGGATCCATCCATCAATACCCATCCGACTATTCTTTGTGCCTATTTGTGAAACTCCTCTAACAGCATTTTGCTTTGGAGTCCCCATGTCCCCGTGCTTATCACAGACACTGCTGTGAAAACTGTACATTGTCGGCTGCAGATGCTTCGCAACGCAGAGACGTTGAATAGCCCGCAGCTGTTTCTCATCTACAACTCAAGTTGGCTTTTTTTAATGACATTTTCTGCAGGGTACAAAAAAATGGCATTAGCGAGTAGCATTTCAGACCACGGCGGATTCTGGGGCCCCCGCCAGCGTCCATGTCTTTAGCCACAGACGACGGCACATCCTGGAGCCCATCAGGGATTACACAGCAGCCTCGGAAGGCAGCAGATGCGGCATTGTGGGATTACAATTAGAGTAATATCACCCATCATGTGGAAGCTTGTTATGTTAACATAACAGGAGAGCCTCTCGTTTCACCCATGTGTCACACGTGGGGGCATTGTTGTTAATGGAAATGAAATAAGCTGTTTGCATTGTGCAGGTCTCTGATGTAATCAGCATGATGGAGGTCTGAGGGCGGATGCACAGAGGCTCTATAGCAAGATTACTTTATCTTTCCCGTCCTTATAACTTCATAAATCCACCATGAGCTGCTTTTCTTACACTTTTCCTCCTCTGGTCTCTCTCTCTCTCTCTCATCTTCCATATTTTTCATTTGGCTTTTTCTTTTTTCAGTTACTTTATCTTCCATTCCCCTCCGGCGTCCTTGTTTGTCTCTGTCCAACACACCCCCTGTCTTTGCTTCCTGTGCAGCCTCTTTTACAGGCAGTAACAGGCAGCTTTCTGCATTCTCTTCTCTCTTCATTTGATCGTCCTGACTGAGCAGGTCAAAGATATGCAGCTGATGGACCTAATGCCTGTTTTTCTCCAATAAACTACGTTTCTATAAAACAAATTTCAAACAGCAAAATAATATGTTTTGGAGAAAATGTAATGCCAACCAAATTACACTTTCTATTAACATAATGAGAAAATGTTGTGAAGTAATGTATTGTACAAATGTGTACGATATAAACAGAAGGAAGCTCCAGTCCTGACTGCAGCTTGAGAGGGAGATAACTAAAGCAGCAAAGATGTGCTTTTCGACCTAATTTATGCTTCTCACAGTACTGCAGTCTGTATGAAATGATTATTATGATATTACAAGTTGTTAAATATATTACCCTTTGTTGAATAAATGCTTTGAACTTTGGCATTTTAAACATCACTGACTGCTTGGCACTGCAGCAGCAACTCTGTCGACACAGATGCTGTTTGTAATCCTGAGCGCAATATTGATGTTACAGCAGTGTTATTTAATAAAAGGTCAATAAAGTTTAAGTTTTCAAGTAAAGTTTATTACATCAATGAAAGATTTTGACATTTTAAATTTTCATTAATCACCGTTGAAATCATGCAATGCTCTCTGTGCTGAACACCGTTAAGCTTAATGATCTTCCGTACACAAGTGGAGGCGTTACTTTTTCCCCACTTTACTCAAAAACTCTTCAACAGACAGACATCACTAACACAAGGGATGCCAACAAACTGAACAGGCTGGTGAGGAAGGCTATAGCTCTGTAGTTGGATCCAAACTGGATGATCTGGAGGTGGTGGCAGGAGGGGAGGATGAGGAGGAAGCTGGACACTATCCTGGAGAAATCCTCCCACCTCCTCCATGATGAGCTAGTCATGATGAGGAGCATCTTCAGCCACACACTCATTCGCCCTCGGCACAACACAAAGCGCCAGGGTCAGTCCTTCATGCTGGTAGCCATTAGGCTCCACAACCAAGGCTGACCCCCACATGAGTACTATGAGGACTTTAAACATGCACTATCTGCAACCACCTTGGATTTATAACCACTGGAGCACTTTACATCATACATCCCATATACCACTTTATAGACTGCACATATGTACATATTACATTTATTTATTGTGCATACTACATTTTTTTTATTGACGGACGGTACACACTATGTTCACCCATTCACTCTGTATATTCTATATGTCTATTTATTGTTTTAGTTTTTTTTTATAATTTTTGTATACCTGTACCTCTCCTGCGTTTCACTCTGTCTGCGTTTTTTGCTGCTTTGACACCTGAATTTACCCCCGTGGATTAATAAAGGTTCATCTTATCTTATCTTATCTTATCTTATCTTATCTTATCTTATCAGTCAAAGTGTAGACTGTCTAATGGATACTCCCCTGGAGAATGAGCACACAAACATGCTTGTCAGGCTCTCAACAATAGAGCAGTGCTCCCTGGCGCGGCGCTGAAGGGCGAAAAGTTAGTATATATGGGTTTTTTTTAAGATTTTCTTTTTTTATACTAAAGGTATGGTGGTCTAAAATCTTGTTTTTTACATGCATTTATTTTAATTTATTTTGGTTCAAGAGTCTGAAGAGCTAAAGAGAAATTAGTTGATGTAAACTGATTCATCCAATTACTTTATAAATTCAGCTGAAGTGTTGTCGATGACTGAAGATCCACTCCTGGTTAATTTACACACAATCTTGACGAATAACCTATGCTTATTTATCTCATTACAAACATATGATTTATAATTTAACCACCCTTAGCCATCAGAACTCCCAGTGCGGTCGCCCACTAATCAGAAGGTTGGTGGTCCAGTCTACATGTCGAAGTGTCCTTGGGCAACATACTGAACCCCAAATTGCTGTAAGTGTGCATGTGAATGTTAATGATGAGCAGGTGGCACCCTGGAAGGGAGCCTCTGCCACCAGTGTATGAATGTTGTAGAGCGCTTTGAGTGGTCGCTAAGACTAGAAAAGAGCTATATAAATGCAATCGTTTTCTTTTTATAACACAGCATGTTTATCTCCCCACTTCCTGGGTTGCATCGCAGCAGAATGAATTAAGTGAATTGAGTCTCTAAGGGGGATGATTTCTAGGGATATAAATAGAAAGCAGAGTGTTTACAGCAAGCGTGTTTTGAGGAGAGTTAATAAAGGGAGATGTGGTAGCGTGATAACTCCTATCTAACCTTACTCCAAACATGCTCTGAATAATGTTTCTTAAATAATTGCAGCGAGCGCTTAGTGTTACTGTGTGAAACCCCGGGGGCTTGTTAAGCAGATGCTTTTATTTTAACTTAGCAGCTGGGTGCTTGTTTGTACTGTATTTATGTGTAAATTAAAGCTGAAGTAGGCGAGAATGAAGTAAATATGATTACAAAAAATATTTTTATAAAACGGTTGCTATATCGTGACAGTAGTAAGGTAACCTGAGTCAAATCATGTGCCTCTGTGTCCTCTGGTGTCCTCCCGTGCTCCTAACGGCATCTGCAAGATTTCACAGACCGGAGTTAAACAAGCAGTAAGAGCAGATCTGATGTTCGCTGTACAGCTATACGTCTCTGAGCAGCTGTCAATCACTCGTGAACTACGACCAAACGGTCAAACTAGGCAGCGCTGATCAAATATGAATCAATATTATGTTACGTTAATGCCTATTTCTCACCTCAAATGTTTTCAGACACACCCTGTAGTGTACTGTTTAGCTGTAAAATGAGAAAGTTTGTGACGCCGCTGCCATTGTGAAATCTGATCCGGGCACATGACCGGAGCACAGCCAATAGGAACGCTCTCTCAATGAACTGACCTGTGATTGGTCAAAGTCTCCCGTCACGGGCTAGAATTTCTAAAGCTTGAAAACAGAGCCATGAGGAGTTGCAGAAGTCTAGTTATCTCTCAAAACACTTGAATTACAATATGCCGAAAGGTTATAATGGAATTTTTGCCCAATGATGCCAAAAATATATACTGCCTACTGCCACTTTAACAGACATCTGCTGATTTCACGCCTCTCAAATTCGTTAAAGCCTAATTTGTGTATCTTGATCTTTGTCATTTGATTCCAATTTATTTCAATATTTCTGTACAATAACTTTTTTTCAATAATGATTATAGTGTAAGGGATTACAATCTGAAATTCAGTAATTATATGTTACATCTTACCCAGAGTTGGGTGTGTGGGTTGATATCAATTGTGTCTCTGTGCATTCAGCGGACTCGAGACTGGTCCACGACCTGTCGGCTTGGCTCATGCGCAGGAGGTGCAGGGTGGCGGTATAGCTTCTACACAAACAGGAGATCAGGAATCAGCTGCATGTTGTTTAGAGTTGGTGTGAGAGCTCCACAGCTTCTCTTACTGAGACTTCTGGAGTGCTGCGTGTAATCACTGTGATTAGCTGCTATTCATCAGTATAGTAATACCATCACTGCCGGCAGTCCTCTTTAACCACAATGTCTCATTTTCTGCTATTTATCTTGCTATGATTACTTCATTTCATTTTTAAAGTAACTTTCCAAGGTCGTCTTTTAGCCAAACAGACTCATGACTACGCAAGAGCATGTACTGTATGTGCTGTGTGCACATCTACAAGCCTCTTTTAGCTTTCCAATTATGTCTTAAATCTGCAGTAGGCAGAATATTTATTTTTATTTTTATTTCATCATTGGGCAAAAATTCCATAATAACCTTTCAGCATATTGTAATTCAAGTGTTTTGAGAGATAACTAGACTTCTGCACCTCATCATGGCTCTGTTTTCAGGCTTTAAAAACATCTAGCCCGTGACGGAAGACTTTGACCAATCACAGGTCATTTCAGAGAGAGAGCGTTCCTATTGGCTGTGCTCTGGCTGGTGGGCGGTGCTTGGTATTTCCTCAGCTAAGCTCAACATGACTGCCGTGACACAAACTTTCTCATTTTACAGTCAAACAGTACACTACAAGATGTTTCTGAAAACATTTGAGGTGAGAAATAGGCATTACAGTAACAGAATATTGATTCATATTTGATCTGCCTAGTTTGACCGTTTGATCGGAGTTTGTGAGTGATTGACAGCTGCTCAGAGACGGCAAAGCTCCAGCTCGGCTCTGATTGGTTGTTTTCCTCCGGTCTGTGAAATCTTGCAGATGCCATTAGGAGCACTGGCGGACACACAGGCACATGATTTTTTTTCAGATTACCTGTGTCATGTACTACTGTCAGGATATAGTGATGTTTTCCAAAAATAACTGTTTTAATCATATTTGCTCCATTTCTACCCACTGCAGCTTTAAGTAGAAAAGACACTCAACCTGTGGCCTGTGTGTAATCGACTAATATCCAAACAGTGCGTAAGTGCTCTAATAAATATTCATGACCTTTAGTGTGTGTATGTGTGTGCATTCATCGCTGCCCTCCTGTGTTTATTTCTGTGTGTACCTTCAGTTGTGTCATCACCATTATGTCCAATCGTGTTGCTGTACCTCTTGTGAAACAGGTCAACAGCTCATCTAAGTCCCTGTTTTTGTTTTGCGCTGTTATTTACCTCATGTCACTTGTGCAATTTTTCCTCTCTTTTCTTTTTTTTTGTGGTCTGGAACAATCCGCTGTCCAATTGTTCAGAGAGCTCTCTAATCCAGCCTTAGATCTGAGTCGTGCAGCACGGCCTAATAGGATCGTAGTATTAGCGCTGATGACAATACCACCAGCTGTCGCAGAGCCCCCTGTTGGCCACCGGGAGGAATGCGTCGAAGGGGGTGGGGGGGCGGAGGGGGGTTAGAGAGACAGAGGGGGAGGTGACTGACACTGAGAGAGAGACAGACACAGATAGACAGAGATACTGTGTGATGCGCTTAGTCTCGTGTGGAATAATAAAGGAAGCAGTTCGGAGGAGGAACACAGAAACTGCTAAAGTGCTTTGTTTTTGGACGACTACCTCTTTAATTTTACTTTTCAACCCTCTCCTCTGTTAACCAAATCCCCAACTTTTTTTCCATCTTTAAACTTTTTCTTTCTCACTTTTCTCAATCCCACCTTCATCAGTTCAGTCTGCATCCATCTATCTATCTCGCCCCACCTGCTGAGCCCACACGTTTTCCTCCGCAGCGGTGGCGAGCTGTTGGCTCTGTGCTGCTTCTATATGGCTGAATAAGTGGTAAAAGGAGGGGGGGGCTTGCTCTGGTGGTTTTTCTCTGCGGGGGGGTTTGCGAAGTCAGGACCAGGACAAGCAGGAGGAGGAGTAGGTGGTTGGAGGAGGAGGATGGCGGTGGCTCTGGATGAAGTGTGGGGGCGGGTGAAGAATGTCTGCAAGCAGAACGGACTGCTCATCCTGTCCGTGCTGGCCGTGGTCATTGGCTGCCTGCTGGGCTTCTTCCTCAGAGGCAAGCAGCTCTCCGAGCAGGTCAGTTGGTTAAAACGCCTGGTGGTGATGATTGTGACGCCTGGTTCCCCCCCCCCCACCACACACACACTACCCACCTGCCCGCCTCCCCCCCTCAAGTGCCCGTGTGTGACCCCGTGTCTCCTTCTTCTTAAATGCCGTGATGGATTTGGACGCCGAATACTCCTAATACAAGAGATTACCCAATTCCCTGTTCCCTGCGTCTGCCTCTTTACCTCCACTCCATGTGCTACACATCAACATTTTCACAGTCACACACACACACACAAACATGTATTGCTATCTTTGTGAGGGTGCCGTATTGACTCACATTCAAACCCTGGAGGCATCACCGTAACTGCTAGCTACATGCCCAACCCCAACCTTTAACCTTAAAATGATCCGTTGTGGGGACTTGATACTGTTAAGTCCCCACAATCGGTTGAATTCACAGTACACACACACACTCGACCACACACAAATTCACATCAAATAATAACGTTTTCACCTTATCTTTATAAACCAGCCTGTCTTAGCCTGTCCAAGCCCATCTAATTCTACCAAAGTACAGGTTTCACCACCACAATGGGCCACATGGGACCATTAAAAGATAGTAATCAATAGTAGATTGCTCTTCAGACAGATGGAGACGAAGCTGTTGATGATGGGTTATGCTGTTCAATTTCACCAAAGCGACTGACGTTTCTTTATCTTGCTCACACTGGATTTGCAAAAGAGTGTCAAAAATACAGCGTTTAGAAACCCCCCAGGGGGTCGCAAGTTGTTTGATGAAGAGAAGAAGAAAAACACTAAACGAGAATGGTTAGGTTGTTCCTAGAATGGCATTGAATTGCCTCATCCAAACGTCAATTTGTCTGCTGTGTCAGGTACAATCATAATGGAAAAAGAGCATGAGAATAGGGTTTTTTCTGCTTTTCAAATAGGACTCATCAGTTGCTCAGATTGCCCACAGCCCCTCAGCTGGAGATGGAGAGGGATTGCCGGTAGAGAGATTAGTTGTCAATCACTCACAGAGACATAAAGTCAACAACATACCATTCGTGTTCACTTATATAATTCACACATGACTGAATAGGAAGTGGAATTAAATAGTTCAGAGAATGCTGAGAGGCTGCAGACGAACAGAGAAATTGCATTTATGCAGACAACTGCATGCATGATTATTCCTCTAAGCACTTTGACAATGATTAAATGTCGTGTTGTGGAGAAAGCATGTGTGAAATCAAATTTTAATGAATAGCTGCTACTTTAAGGGTGCTTGAAAAATGAAAAGGTTTTAAAATTGGATGATGACATTTTTTGTCCTGTTGGAGGTGGTGGGTGTACGTGGGATGTTGTATGTATGATGTAAGATGTGTGTAGGTATTGCCATTCATGTTTGAGCACGCCTTTGACGTCGAACGACTTTGTAGTGAGTTCCTGGTGATTTTCAATCCATGTGTTGAGCGCCGAAGCATTGCTCTGATAACTGTATAGAGAGCCAAAGTCACAGCCCAAAGTCATGGACCCCAAGGGACCTTATTTCAGAGAAAAAATATGAACGGTCGTCAATGTAGAGAGATGAATATTTTTTTGATCCTGTTTGAATCACACATATGATGTTTATCAATTTAAAAGATAATTTTGCAAGTCAAGAAAGTCTCAGTTTGTCGTAAAACTGTTGAAGTATCAGACTGTGAAAATACGTAATTAGAAAGACCGCACACCCAAAAGTTGCATAGTGACGTCTCTCTCTCTGAAGCTACGTTGCCTGTGTATTTCGTTCTTTCTCTTCCCGGCTGATAAAAAGACCAGGAGTCGCTGGATAAAACAAATCAGGTCAGATAACGTTACATTTGTGCGTGGAACATAGCTAAATTAGGTATCTAGCGTTGGTGACGTGTATTGAACGAGACGACAGATGTAGTTCACTGAGCGGTTTCGCACAAAACTAAATGATACTACGACAAACCTACGACAAACTGCGACTTTCTTGGCTTGCAAAATGATCTTTTAAATCGACAAACATCATATGTGTGATTCATGGCGCACTTCAAACAGGATCAAAAATTATTTATCTCTCTCCGTTGACTATACCGTTTATATTTTTTCCAAAATAAGGTCCCATGAGATCCACCAGAAGGGGGCGTTGACTTTGGCTCTCTGTAGCGGCTGTCTGTTTGACATAGAGCACACATTCTCCTTTAAAGGGACTATTTGTAACTTTCAGAATTGCTTCTTAACAGCGACACCTGTGGCCGTGAAATCAACGAAAGTCAGCGTCGAGCTCGCGCTTGCTCGCTCTAAATAGACCTGAACGAGCATCGCTCAAAACAGTGAGGCGACACACGTCAGCTAAAACCACAATATCACTCTATATTTCAGCTGCTTGGCAGTAATGTTAGCTGACCAGACCAAGGTCTCTCCATGAACATGATTTAGATCTGATCCTAGTGTTGGCTTTTCCTTCCTCACCCTCCTGCGCCCGCAGGGAGACACCGGCAACCGGAGCCTCTCCTCCGCTGCCTGCTTGCATTCACTGACACAGCACGCACCAATAGAGGTTTTCCATGTCTTGTGAAGTGACGAGCCTCCGCAGAGAGAAACGTGAACCGTGACACCGGCACCCGGTGTCTCCCT
>CAKAOI010025279.1:0-50580 GCA_916701655.1 Sebastiscus albofasciatus | reverse complement strand
TGGTCACTTTGGTCCAGCCTGTAAAAACTATAACTATTTGATGGATTACATTACATTTTGCACAGACATTCATGGTCACCAGAGGATACTGACTTTGGTGATCCTTAACTTCTAATATAGCGACATCATCAGGTCATACATTTGTGCAATACTTTGGTTTATGACCAAATACCTGCAAAACTAATGACCTTCAGCTGTACTTTGTGTTTAGTGCTGATTCTCAAATGTTAGCATGCTAACACGCTAAACTACGATGGCAATATCAGCACACTAACATTGTCACTGAGGGCATGTTAGCATGCTGATACAGCATTAACATGGAGCTCAAAGCATCAGTGTGTCTTGGTACAGCCTCACAGAGCTGCTACTCTCAGTCTTGTTTTATCTATAAACATATATCAGTTCTATATCATTATATACAAATCAATATCGCAATAATAATAATGGAAATAGCATCAGATTTAAAGCTTGTACACATGAAATCACCACACAGCTGAATTTACCCTCCCTCTTGTCTATCAGGTATCTCTTTAGACCATCAGATGAGGTCACAGCAGGGAGCTCTGGACTGTACGTCTGTTCGGTGGATTTCATAGATGTGTGTTTCTTTTTCAGCCTGGTGTTTGCCACTCCACTGTGCTGCGCATTGTTCCCTCAGAAGAGGTGAGTGAAAAGTTGACCCTTAGATAATAGTAACCAGTCTGTCACAGTCACAGAACCTTCACCTTTAGTCTGGTTGAATATTTGCAGAGTTTGCATGATTCTTCTCTGCCTGGAAAGTTGCATAATACGCCTACAGAAAATGTGTCTGACCCATTAACCGCTGCGTTTCCTCCCCCCCGATCCAGCTCTATGTCAGTCAGCCGCCTGGAGCCGGAGCTGCAGGAGAAGATCCGTGCCAGCCACCCAGGAGTGGAGAGGGTCTACTTCAACAAAGGGCTATGAGTGTGCAGTCCCCATCATCCAACACTGCCATAACACAGCTGCAGGCTCGGTCCTCGCCTCTCTGCCAGCCCTCTCCATTCAGTGTGCCAAAGTTAAGTTTGTGTCTCCTCATTTGTTCAGATGGATATCTGAGGACTCCCTCGGTCTCTTCGTAACGAGATGTTTGCTTTCGTCAATGTAATTGTTGATTTTATTGTAACTGCTAGAGAGGATTTTCTCCGACTGGGCCGGATGAAAAGTATGATGTTTATCATGACAGATACTGTACAGTGGCCGGCGTAAGGTGGTTTTAAGTGGACATTTTTGTCTGTGCAGTTTTTGTTTCTTATAATTTGGTGACTTATGTCGCCACCAAACCATTTTCACACTACCTGAGGTTGGCAGTCAGCTTATTTTTTACCTGCATTATAATCAGATTTTAACATTAATTATACAAAGACCTCTGCAGTTCATGCATTTGCCAAATCTGTACTCACAATTTTTTTACACCTCATCAACGATGACAACCTCCTACTCTTGACAGTGTTATTTCAAAGAATGGCATTCACTTTAACTCACTTTAATTCAGTTCATTTTGCCAAATGAGTGAGGCCTCAAGGCCTCTTGACATCTAATCATGAATCTGACAACAACTCTCCAGGGATCCACCCTATAAAATGTGATGCTATGATGGTGGCAACCATTGACGGGCCAACACGGTGCTATTTGATGTCTTAATAATCAGTGTTTATCATACTATTTATTCTGCTTGCCAAACATGCATGAACAAACCACTCATATGATTTCACCTCTGTGAAAAATAATCTTTCAGTATATGAGGCCAGGACTCAGGAGAGCTGAACAGTGGCGACAAAATGTGTTAATAATGATCATTTTAGCCAAACGCGCTGGTTCTCGCTCACCTAATCCATAATCTCCACTAGTTAATCCAGGATTTTGTAATTGATACCACCAAAATTCAACAACTCATTCATGCCTTACACAGACTTGTATCTATCTTCTGTAACTTTAAAGGAGCAGTGTGTAGGATTTGGCTGCAGATTGCAACCAACGGAAAATTCTCCCGTGTGCCAAGCGTGTAGGAGAATTTAAACGTGAAAGGCCCTATCTAGAGCCAGTGTTTGGTTTGTCCGTTCTGGGCTACTGTCGGTGAAGAGATCACCCGCTCCATATGTAGATATTATCGAATGAAACAATACAAAAATGCAACGATTCTTATTTTCAGGTGATCACATACTTCTTATATTCCATTTCTGCCAGTAGATCCCCTTTAATGTTACACACTGTTCCTTTAATGCAGCATCCTAAGAGGTTTGATAATTACCACTCAAAGTGACACATTTTAGATTCATGTGGCAGTTTGATTATTGTTTTTGATGTATTATAATACATTTGTATATACATATGTTAGATGTGGATGTCAGTATTGGGGGGAAAAATGCCAAAAACATTCTCAAGATAGTATTTTCCAAGACATGGGTGATATATAGAGCAATCCATCTAACCGATATGTGTGTTTTAAATATGACTTTATGAACTCAAGCTGCTCTGTGGACTCATCATACAGACTTACTTTGACCTCAGCCTGGTGAGTTCCAAGCTATTGGATCGTTAACAACCCCTTGCTCAATATTTCATTATATTAAGCTGTTAAAGTGAGGAATATGCACACTCTAGTTATTACCTGCAGTTACATCAGCACACACTATCACAGAGATAAAGCAGGTGCAGTCTGATAATTCCCCGTCTGGTATGTTTGGTCTCGGTCGGTGTAAACTGTGTTGTGTGGGCCTGCTGGTGTATAAAGTTGAAGGACGTTTGTGTGCCACATTTACAGCTGTTGTATTTTACTGTGTGAAGAAATGAGACTGTACAGCGGCATGCCAGATCTATCATTGGACATTTTTAAAATCAGGGATGAGCGTGAAAAAGATGGACCTGAAGCCACAAAACCAACAAGCAGTTTTTAGCAAACCTATCCTCATTAAAATGATTTTAGGATCCAGTGTGTTAAAATCATCTGGTCCACAAAATAATGCAAATGTTTACATTTCAATACATCAAACGCTTGTGAACAATGATTTGATTTCATTGCATCTTTTGCTCATCATGGTGTGTAATTTCTGTAAGGTGTTTAATGTTTAATATACTGTAAATCTACTTACATATATTGCTGTATAAGTAACTTTACTTTAGGTCGTCTGTGTGTCCAGAGAGATGTGTTGGAGTTGGAGCTGTTCCCTAGCTGGTTTGAAGTGAAGTTTGTTATTCTAGTGTTAAAAGGTAACTGAATGTAGCATTTTTCCAATTACAGCGGTTTAGGATGTGTTCGTCCAGAAAAGCACAATGTTGTGACAAGACTTCCAAATGCTGCACATTTTAAAAACTTATTAAACCTGTTCAGTTTCCTGACCACGATGCTTTTCACCTTGATCAGTGAGGGAGTCAGAAAAGATGGTAAATATTAAACTTGTCCTTTGGTAGACATTATTTCTGAGTGTCCCTTAACTTTTGACTGCATCCAATGAGAGCCAATTCCCCTTTAATGTGTTCAAAAATATTGAATTAACTACCTAATAAATAACATGTTAACAAGCTTCAATCTACCAAATGAGATGAAATGTCACTACAGCCAAAGCGATACAAATCAACTCAAGAGGAGGAAGTCATTTACAGTTATATTTTTAAAAATATTCTGACAAAAAAATATTTGTTTTGCAGTACACTGGGGTGATGTGATGTTTAGACTAACTGGATGAAATAAAGTTGATGAAATCTTGTACCTGGTGTTGATTATTTTTAAACTGACGGCTCCCCAGCGCCCTCGTCTGGTATAAACCGGACACGACCGGGTGACGTTACAAAAGCGTTTTTATTCCAAGGCACATAATGTCCAGAAGACCTATGAAAGACAGCAAACATGGACTCGCTTAATTTGACCGCACACACAGATCTGAAGCCCTACAGACGTCTTTTACAAAGCAATGCACGAAAACAATTGCACTCAGCGGGCTGTGGCAGCTACAGAACACGATGCATCATGGGAAAGCGGCAGGACAAACTGATGGCTCCTTTCATGACCAAAAAGAAACTAAAAATCAAGGGATGGCTGGACTGCAGCGATTATCTCCTGATTTCACACAGCAGATAGTAATGCAGAAAATCTTTGTAATACTCTTACAGGAGAAAAAAATAGACAGTTTAACAGTCTACGATCTCGATTTAACAACTTGTACACTGATTTTTAAGAAACAATCTTCTTAATTCTTCAACATTTGCCTCTCAGTAACTTGTTTGGTGGAACTGCTGAGATGCAGCTGTGTTTAGTCTGCTGATCCTGCTGTGTTTCCTGCTCCCCTGGGTTTAAAGATGTTTCTTTGATCAAGTGCAACAGTGTGAATCACATAAAAAAAAAAAAAAAAAGCACAAAGAGTTACACCACTGAAAGAAATTCCTGGAAACAGTAACGTCTTGTCTAGTGTGACGACAGAGAGAACACAAGTGTATTTACAATAGGCCGTTTTCACAGCAGACATTTTGACTCGTCATAGTAGGAAAAGCGTTACTTTCGTTCTATTCCATGTGACGGGGAGCCAGCATGCACAATATAAAACCAATTTCCACCTGTGCTTTTCCAACTGTGATAAGTCTAAATGTCTGGCATGAAAAAGGCCCATTTGGCTTCTTCATAAACTGCATCACAACACAAAACCTTCTCTTTGCAACGAGCAAATAAAGTAATTCAAGCTCAAAGTCATCCATGTAACAATCTCTGTTTAACAGTGAATAATGTTCACATTCATCTTGTATCATTAACCAAAGATGCAGAGGGTCGACACAACCATGGAAACCTTCTATGGTCGGCGTCACCGTTCATAGTCTCCGCTGTGAGTCGTTGACCTTATCTCTGTTCTCACAATAAGTCCAAGGTAACCTCTGTACGGTGCTATCTTTGGAACGTGTTGGACTTTGCCAAGGCAGCACTTCAATTGGCACTTGGGTAACATTGACATTTACAACTCACTCCATTAGCACTCTGCACAATAAAAAAAATCTGTTTTCAGCAAGTTACAAGACTTCTTTGATTGACTGAGTTTCTCTGCCTTGCTCAGTAATTACACATTTTGGGAGATTGAAAATTAAAATTCGCATTTGGATTCAACAACTTCATTTTTCACATCGGATATAATGAAAAAAAAGATAAATAAAAGGAATATAAATACTCTGGAATAGAATTATACAACAGTGTTATTATAATTTTCCTTTTTAAGGAACGTAGTTCAAATATAACTCGGTATTGTCCACTCTTACACTGTTTAAATGTCTTTGGATAGGTGTTAAAGATTGTACTGGCAGATGTGCACAGTGGCAGAGCTGATCGTCACTCTGCTTCCTGGATGTGGACACCTGCTTCAAGGCTCTGCAGATGCTTCATGCCCCTAGACACATAAGAGTGGCAAAGAGTGTGCCCGAGGGCGGTGACCTCAACAAAAGATAGTCTGCAACCGAAGGAGAGAAAATCCCCCTCAAGCTCTGAAGTGCATGTGATTGGCTGGTTGAGCTAAAAAGAAAACCAAACCGAGGCTCCGTAAGTCAACGGCGCTGCCCTGAGGCGCCTGCAGCAGATGGTGGGCCGTAATTCAATGTAACCCTTTCAGCTTAGCGTTGCCCCGGCCTTGAATAAATGCAGTTACCATCCACTCCTCCAGCATATAAAAGTCGTTGCTGACCCATGTGAGCCTCATGTATTCAGCAGAACTCCTCCTCGCACAGCGCCTCCCCCACCAGCAGCGAGTGTTTGTCGGGCTCGCTGAGCACCAAGCTGTTGAGAGAGTGCTTGTCGGAGCGCAGGGAGTTGATGGAGGCACGGCTGTAGTTGACAATGCGGTCCAGCAGGCTGAGTCTGGGGGAGGGACGACGCATCTCGCCCATGCCGATGTGGACGCTGACATCGGACAGGCTGCCCTGCCGCCTGCTGTTACCCAGTCTGGCCTCCAGCTTCTCAGCACTGGGCTTAGTGTAACTAAACAAAGACGAGAAGAAAGAGAATATGGAAAGTGAATGGGGAAAATGGTTTTAGATGAATATAATCAAAAGGGAGAAAAAGCAAAGCACACAGATAAAAAGGCCTCAACAAAGCATTAAATATCTCATTACCATTTGAGTAGAAGGGAGGACAAAACCACAGAGACAGACGACAGTGCCATCGCAGCAGAGCCCATCCACGGCTGTAACACCAGACCAACGGGAAGGAACACACCTGTGAACAGACACGGGTCATAGATTATTGCAATGATCACTCTCAGTGTGATGACAAGAGTTAAATGAATCTGTTGCAGTCACCTACCAGCAGCAATAGGAATGCCAACCAAGTTGTAGATGAGAGCAAATATAAAGTTGATCCTGATCCTCCTGACGGTCTTTTTAGAGAGGTCAATGCTGCCCACAACATCCAGGAGGTCATTCTGCAGACAACACCAAAAAAAGGGTAGTAATATCAGATAAATAGTGCTTAGTAATACAAATTAAAACCACATTCCAAGTAATATCTGCAGAGAGGTTAACACATTTGAGATAAAAAGATTGAAAACAGTGGCAACAGTGGTTAAACCATTTTTTAAAAACAAAAAACAAACCTATTTTCAATCTAGAAGCATTATTCTGACACTGCATGATGAGGAAAATATGCCATATCCAATAATGAACACTGCGATAATGATATGACTCGCGTTAAATAAACATATTAAAGTGTATTTAGCTTTGCTGAACACAAAAGGTATTTTAAAGTGCAGTTTACTACTGATACCAGTAGTATATCGCAGTCTTTAACGATGTGTTGACATTGCAATGGTGATAAAATACAATATACTGTGCAGCCCTAGCGTACATACAAACAGTAGTATCAATTCAAAGACTTGTCATTTGCTACACATCACTGATTAAGACAACTAAAATGAAACAAAATATAAAGCACATCACAACGCAGTAGATAAATATAATAATTACATAATAACAGACTTCTGTATTTTGAAGTAAAGTGGGAATGAATGTTTTTTTTCTCTTCAGTCACACAGATATTGTGACATATCATGTGTTACTCTTAGGGCTTGCATCAATTCATCTGAATTCAGTGCATTTTTGTTTAAAACAAGTAATATACAGTATATTACTCTTCTACTCTGGACTGCAGCCGCAACGTTCAGGAAGGTTTTTCACAGGCTGCAGCTGTAGGGTGCCCTCACAGCTGCATTACAGCTCCCCAAAAGTGAAGGTGAAACATGTTGATCGCCCCCTGGTGGCGGACTGTTAGTTTAGGAAGTGCTTGATTCGATATGCAGCAGAATTTTCTCACAGTCGATCATTTAATTGTGGGAAACCTAAGCCCTAGTTGCTGTCTTGCAAAATATGGCATATTGCAGATTGAATCACTTGTATTACACGTTTGGTGTCATGATACAGTGTTGTATACTGTGTGTAATCTGTGACACTGTGTTGTGCCAGATCCTGTTTCACTCTGCATCTATGCTGCAGGGCAGAAATATCATGTTTGATGTTTTCATGTTATGAAACAGCCGATCTGTAGGCCAGAGAAGTGAATTCATGACAAACTTAAAAAAAATATCCTCCAAGCTCAAATTCTCACCCTGATCAACACCACATCTGCTGCCTCTATGGCCACATCTGTCCCGGTTCCTATGGCGATGCCCACGTCAGCCATGGCGAGAGCAGGTGAGTCGTTGACCCCGTCGCCCACCATAGCTACTCTCTTTCCTGCCTGCTGCAGCTGCTCCACCTTGGCCACCTTATGGGAGGGCAGCACCTCGGCAAACACCTTCCTGATCCCCACCTGAGGGAGAGAGAGACAGACGGACGGGCTCAGAGACACACAAACCACAGTATGCAAAGCAATTATAAAATGGCTCTAAAAAACATGTGAGACTTACAACGGCGTATTAGGGCCGTTGTAGGTAATAAATAAATATACAGAAGGAGCTGGGGGATAACATTCCAGGAAAAAACTCACAAATTCATGAGAAAAAAATCAAATATGTGAGAATATGAAGTCATAAATCTGAGAGGGAAAAAACATTCTTTGTCAAGGAACCACATTGCTTCACTTTGCAAGGTTGGATCAACCTCATCACACCACCGCTAAACACTGCGGTAACGTGAGCTGCGGAGTGCAAAATATATTCATTATATTAGTATTTATGTTCATAAAAGAACACAGAAACAGAACATGAAAGAAAACGCACATATGTATTTTTCAATCCTTACCATGGTAACACTACTTTAGGAGCAACGAAATTTAGACGGCGGCTGGTGTTATCACAGTTTTGCATTTGAGTTTTTTTCTCAAATTTATGACTTTATAATTTCAGAGAATATTCAAATTTTTTTTTCTTGTCTTGACTTAAATCTCAGAAATTTTTAGTTTTTTCTCGGAATATCATCCCCCTCTCTCCCCTTTCCCTGGCTCCATAATGTTTTTTTTTGTTTTTTTAACCTACATTGGCTCTAATACGCCATCGTAGAGGCATTATATTGTCTATGAATTTGGTTACCGTAATATTGTGATAATATCTTAGAGTGTTGTGGTGTTTTTTGTTTGTTTGTTTTTTTAAATGCAACATTGTAGTTTTATATCAACATTACTAATGATTTCTTCTCAAACCATATCACTCTTCCCTATTTCAAATATGTATGAAAGCACAGATTCTCACTCTTAAAATACTGATTTGTCATATCGCCTAGCTCCATATCCACTCTCTGTCCATACCTGAGCAGCTATGGCTCGTGCCGTCTTGCTGTTGTCTCCGGTCATCAGCACAACTTCCAGACCCATGCTGGTCAGAGTGTGGACCGCCAGCTCAGCCTCCGGTTTCACTGTGTCTGCGATGGCTATCATCGCACACAGCAAATCTGACAATACAAGTAGTTTTAGATAAGAACAAAACTGTTAGCAGTCAGTTAGGAAATGATGGCAAACAGATAAAAAAAAGACCACATTTCACGTCAAACAGTGCTACTCACTGTCTACAGCTACTAGAACAGCAGTGCGTCCTCTGCGCTCGTGCTCCGTCATGGCCTCATCTATTTCTGGTTTGATCTGCAGGCAATTCCTCTTCATCCACTCTCTGTTGCCAATCAGGACAACGTAGGTGGCTGTCTGGACAAGGCCTACACACAGACATCATTTGGGTTAGACAACAGCAAGGAAACATAGATGAATGACGTTTACTGTAACTGAATCACTCCCTAAATTCATAATCTAAGGTTTAAATAAAAATGTTCCAGTATTTCTGTTGAATACACAACTACAACAAGGTGCTTCCCAACATACTTAGCGGCTGTGGGTCCATGATGAGTGGATGGGAGCTGGTGGACGTCCGGGTGTCACTGATCTGGACGAGGACACTGTTGCGCTGGTTGTTGTCCTCGCTGTCGCTGTCCGCCTGTTTCAGCAGGCTCTCCGTGTTGCTGACCTGACATCGGATGCCACAGCCCGGCACCGCCTGAAAGTCGGTGCATGCTCCGAGAGACTCTGTGCCGAGCTCCTTCACACAGAGAGTAATGGATGTTTAACAACTGGAGCGTACAGAGAATCATGTAGAGGATCTGAGATTGCGGAGTGTTCAATTTGAGGTAGAGACCAACCTGTTTGCAGTATTTGGTGATAGCTGCTCCCAGAGGGTGTTCACTGTTGTTCTCAGCTGTACCCACGATGGCAAGCAGTCGGGAACGAGGCATCTTGTTCCCCTCCACGACCATCTTGAGTTGGATAACCTTCGGAGCACCGTATGTGATGGTCCCAGTCTTATCAAACACCACCGTCTGGACCTGCCAGTAAAAGGAGATGTGATCAAAATCAGAAAGAAATACTATCAGGCTGAATTTTAAATGTTTTTAATCAGAGTCACATCTAGACTAATGTGGTTTTGTAACCTAGGAAACCAGAGCCATTTCACAATGTGTTTAAACTGACAGTTGGTATGTTACATGATTGGCTGACTACATAGGGGTGTCATCATTAACACACCTTATGCGCCATCTCGAGTGGCTCTCCTCCCTTAATCAGGATGCCATTTTGGGCTCCAACCCCTGTGCCCACCATGACAGCTGTCGGGGTTGCCAAGCCAAGGGAACAGGGGCATGCGATGCATAATACTGTTATGGAGGCCTGGAAGGCGAAGCGAATCACTGCCTCGGCCCTGGAAATGCTCTTGTCGTAACCCTGCAGGGAGGAAACGGGGCTGTTAGCTTTTCTTTCAAATTAATTACAAATCACCTTTACAATCACTGAAGAAAATAAAATAAAATAGTAATAAGGAACAATGTCAGATGAATTTAGTCGTGTTTAATGTTTTGAATCAGTAAAATGCTGATGCTATACTGAGGAGCTTGGTACAGTCAGACATCAAGATTAAAAAGAAGACTCACAGGAAAGTACTTCTCCACCAGAGCGAAGTCTAAAAAGCCAATGAAGATCCAGGCGATCAGCGTGAGGAGGGATATGCCAACAATGAAGGGTACAAAATAGCCGCTGATCTTATCTGCATACTGCTGGATGGGAGCCTAAAAATGAAACGTCAGGAATTAAACACCTGAGCAGTTAACACCAAAGCAGGTAGACACAGAGCAGATCTCAAACCAAACAATTCACCTTTGAAGTCTGAGCCTCCTCTACTAGTTTGACAATCTGAGACAGCGTGGTGTCCATCCCGACATGTGTAGCGCTGACGAGCAGCGAGCCGTTCTGGTTAATGGAGCCTGCGATCACAGAGCTCCCGAGCTTCTTAGTCACTGGCATGGCCTCACCTGGAATCACAAAGCAACAGCTGGTCAGAAAACAACGAGGCAGCAGAACACAGGAACAGGACATCTGTAGCAAATACTGCAGCTTTGGCAGAAACCACGACTCAAATAGCAACCAAAGACTACATGTTTGTTAGTACTGGCAATTTATCCTTTCATATTCTAAAAGGATTTTCTGATTGAACACCGATGCTAACGATGTTGGCAAATTAAGGCTAATAATTGTTGTAGTGAACTGTGTCAACATTGCAACAGTAAGTAACCCAATACAGGACAAACAGCTAAAAGGCACACATTTCAGGGATCAATCTGAGCAGGAGTGTGTGTGCAAGTCAAATCTCTTAACCTGAGAACTTACATTTTAGCATATTATTGCCACCAATACTGATAGTGAGCCCTCAATCAATATGAATAAATACTTGGTCCTTCATTCACTGTGACCAACCTGTGATCAGAGACTCGTCAGCCATGGAGTGTCCCTCGATGACCCTCCCATCTACTGGAAACTTCCCTCCAGGAACGACTTTCACCACATCGCCCCTCTGCACCAGCTCAACATCCACCTGCTCCTCACTGGAACACACACGAGTGTCAAACAATGTAAATGTAGTAAATCATACAGTGTCGATACAATGCTAGACCATTACTACGCTATTGCTGTAATCATGGATGCGGGAAGCGGGAAGCGGGGGGGTGCTGATGGTGTAACTTGAGTAATTACGGTATGGAACTGACACCACCACTTCAGCGTCCAACCTCGAGCAAAACACTGTCCGCTGTAAAGTTTGTCCAAAGTCTGTGGAAACTAAAAGCAGCATGACTTATTTATTCCTGCATCTCAAACAAAGGTAAGCAGCCGAGTAGGAGAAGTGTATGGCACTCCGAGTTACACATGACGGCGGCAGCCCTAAAAACGCTTGCTAAAAAGTAGTTAACATTAGCAGAATCATTGTGTCATAGTATCCTATGAGAAGAAGGCGAGGGCAAATGAAACGCCGGAGCTGGAAGACCCGCCTGTTGGTTCACGTCGATGGTCAGCTACAACGTAATTTGTACTGTAAAAATAAAAACTTATTTGAATAATTCATTTGTCTTTTGTAGGCCTAGTTTGTTTTTAAGAAAGAAAACAAAATTAAAACCGTAAATCAGAAGAAGTGGTGTGAAAAAAATTGGAGAAAAATCAAATTATGATATTTTAGGGATGGCTGGTGGGGTTTTCAGAAAACACAAAAGATGAAAACTGGGGGTTAAATCTGAACCTCAGTTGGAATTGACAAATATATTTGTGCCATTGTTACTTTTTAAAATCATTTGCGGCTTGTTTGTGCAGTCTTTGTTATGTCACGTTGGACCTTTTACTGACATTTCAACGGCAAACATTTAGATATGTGGTAATCTAAAACCAACTAAAGATACGAAAGATTTATGTAAACAAAAAGGAGAACAACGAGTACCTGAGAATGGACTTGTCACTGCCGAGAGTGACCACTGTGGCCTCAGTAGCTTGTAGAGACATCAGCTTGGACAAAGCCTCAGATGTCTTGCTCTGGATGGAAGAAGAAGATTTCAAAGTGACTAATAAATTCAACAGAGGTCCTGCATGTCATGCCATAGATATAATGGTAATGAATTAAACCTTGGCTATCTGTTCCAGCCAGCGTCCCAGGGAGATGAAGACAAAGAGCATAGGCGGGGTGTCGAAGAAGGTGATGGGGTTGATTTTTGCCTTCTCCGCCATGGCCACTATTAGGACGATCAATGAATAGGTGAAGGCTATGGAGGTAGCCAGAACTATTAGCACATCCATGTTGGCGGATCGGTGTTTGACTGCTTTGTAGGCTTGAATGTAGAAGTAGCGACCTCCAATAAACTAAAGAGGAAAAACAGAAACCACAAACATTTCATTCAGCGCCTCTTTCAAAATGTAAATTTGTACATGATGTGCTGCTGAGTTTTCCATATCCCTTTCCCTGACAGTGCATTTGATCCTTGTGATTTACCTGTACAGGCACACAAAAGAGGAAAGAGAGGAGGTTCATGATGGAGAGGCCTGGGAGCAGCTGTCTCTCCAGGAACATGGTGGCGTGGTAGTGGTTGCGGTCCTCCACTGTGGCGTTGTGTTGATGTGAAACAGTCATCTGGTGGTCCATGATAATCATGTAGGTCATCATGCCCATCACAGGCACGCAGAAAAACAAGCTCACCAGGAAAGATTTCCTCCACCTTAGAGAGACAGTTGTGTGTTAGATATGGACTCATTGTATTTTGTGGTCTACTCTAGGTTTTAACTTTCCTTACAGAGGCTGTAGCAGCCAATGATATAATACCTACCGTTAATGTATTAACTGCCAATAACATCATATTTTTTCCGTCCTAAATGTAATAAAAGTCGATAATGTAATAACTTTGTGAACCAATAACGTAATGTGTGTCTGCGTGTGTGTTTTCTCAGAGTTAGGACTAGGATTCAGCGATCGATTGGTGAAGCTTTTGAGCAGCTATTTGAAAGAAGCAACCGTGTGGGTAAGTGTTATGGAATAAAGAAAACTTAAACATAGTGATATAAGTATATCATTACATTAATAATTTATTACATTATGTGCAAAAAGTTATTACGTTATTGGTTCAGAAATTTTATTCCATTATATCAACACCATGCCCCTCATGACCATCCTATTACCACGTACTGTATTCCCCAACTAGAGTTCTCTAAGTTGACATGAAACTCTCCACATCCTTAAACAAAGGCTTCATTTATATTTTCCCTGGCACTAATGGTCCAAGCTATGTGGTGTTCATGAGAAGCTGGGTGTTGTAATAACAGAAACCCTTCAGTAATGTCAAGCGTGAGTGTTTCTATCTCTGCACAACTATTTTTAGCAGCTGACTGACCTAAAAGCAGAACTGGGTTCTGAGAAAAAAGCAAGACACATTGTTGAATCATTAAAAAAAACAAAAAAAACATTTGGTATCATATAAAGTAGGGCTGACCCGAATGCTTCGAAGCTTTGACCGTTGCCATGGTAATCGGCCTCAAAACCAGTATTCGAATGCTTTGTTTTTTAATATATAAGTATGTAATAATGATGTATAAATCCCAAAATAGCCCTTGAAATAAGGAATAATCACACAATATTATTCATTATTTATATGACACATTAATTATTATTAGTTATTCTTAGATGGATATCGCTGTTTGTTATGTGTGGAGGTGCGTGTGTGTACAGTAGTGAGGCAGCGGCACTGTCCCGAAGCTTCGAATAGATTTTAATAATTCTCACCAAAGCATCGAAGCTCAAAAAAATGGTATTGCTGACAGCCCTATCATCGGGATTCAAGGTATATCCAACAACACACTTGTGATGGGGCAACACAATGGGGTGCTCTTGCATGTTCTTGGTGTACAAAAACAAAATGCTACTTACTGTCGTATCTCTTTGCTGTGGTCCAGGTGACTGGCAGTGCGGTCCCTCTTTACCAAAGATGCTTCAAACCCCAGATCCTACAAATTAGTCAAACAACTGATTACATTTCATACCATTCATATGAAGCTCTTCATATAGAAATGTATTGTACACAAATTCTCTGGCTGGCATGAAAAAACTGAACAAATGCTTAAATAACAAAACAGGAATAATACCTCGATCAGCTTGATGATGTCTCGCGGCCCTATAATTTCCGAGTCGTACTTGATGTGTGCTTTGTTGGTTGCCAAGGCAACAGAAGCATATATAATCCCCTTTTCTCTCATGAGGCTGGATTCGATTTTGTGAACACAAGAGGCACACGTCATTCCCCTGACCTGACGGAAGGTGAAGAGGAACAGTCAAGTAGAGAAAGGGACAAAAATATATTGAAGAAGAGTTTGAAGAGAGGAACAGACATGAGTCATTACTTCTACTGAAAAAGAGGCTGCATGTACGAGACAGTATTCTCAACTAGTGATGGAAATGTTTATTTATGGATTTCATATTGTGGAAATAAATTACTGTGTTGAATGTAACTGGTCATTTTAATGCAACGCAAACATAATGTCAATGTAACCTCACGTTGACTCACCACAAGCTCCAGGTTTCCATCTGAACCTTCATAGTTCTCCATAACAGAGGCGGTGAAGCCCAGCTCTTTCACACACTCCGCTACCTTCACAGGGTCGATGAGCTCAGGGTTATAACGCACCTCTGCTTTACTGGCCATTAGTGCTACCAGAACCGAGTAAATACCTGCACAACAATAAAAAGATTTCCTCTTTAGCTCTGGGTAAAAGCAATGAGATACAAAACTGAAATAAACCTTTATTATTTTGGTGTTTCTACAGACCAGATTCATTCTTCAGGTTTCTCTCGATGTTTGCCACACAGGAAGCACAGGTCATCCCTCCTATCTGGATGTAGCATTTAGAGTGTGCGTCTCCGTTGCGTCCCTGCAGGGTTTCTTTGTGTAAGTCGCTATCCAGCTCCTTATCTTTCACATGTGGTAGACTCGAAAACTTTGAGAGACTGGGATTTGGTGCAGGCAGCAGAGAGTTGGTCTCTGTGGACAACAAATTATAGTTATTAAAGAAACATGTAACTATGATGACTCAACCTCACAGTTCAACTATCCCCGACGGCTGAAGAGCATCCAGAGGCAACAAAGCTTTAAACCAGGGCTGCCCAAAGTGGGCATAAGGTTTGATTTGGCACGCCAGATGTTTCTAGCGGAAAAAGAATAATTAAAAAAAATAATAATATAAATTGCTGTTCGTGCCATTTATTTTTTTGTGAGGTAAAACTGCTCTTTAAATATGTAGGATCCCTAATTAATTATTTTTCATAATCTGAGTGACAATTTGAGCAGGAAGTCAATTTGGCGCGAGTGAGGTAAGAAAAAACAGAAAGTCAGAGACAATGGCACACGGACAAAAGGCATTTCAATTAAGGGAACTTGGGATCCTAGTTATATTTTGCATCTTAACAATACAATAAAATACAATAGGTGTTTGCTTATGGCCCATGGCCCACCATTAAGTTTCAGTTTTGACCTACCACGGGAAAAGGTTTGGGCACCCCTGCTTTAGACTATCTGCAGGCAATTCTCTCTCTAGTCAAAACACTACAATTAACACTGCTTTAACCATTTCACTATGTGAGAAATGTACTGACTCAACAACCACACCATCTATCCTCTTACCAGGTAGGAAGGCATCAAAGCCCATGTCCTCTATAGCCTCCCTCAGCTCTTCTGGTGTGGTCAGGAGGGGATCATACTCAAAGGTCCCCTGGTGATCGGACAGAGAGACCTGGGCTGACGTCACCCCCTTCCTTTGGGAGATCATGCCTTCGATGGACTGGACACAGGAGTTGCACGTCATGCCCTCGATGTGAATATTGACTACAGATGCTAGAGGCTGGGTAAAACATGGCTGTGAGGCAGCAGGTTTGGGCTGGGTTGCTCGTGCAGGCCGAGGCGGCGATAAGGCAGGCGTGGGCGATGTGGAAACGGGACTGAGAGGGCCAGAGGAGTCCCACGGTTGAGTCCTGAAGTTTCCTGGAGGCAGAGCCTCAATAGCCTGCTGCAGCTGAGTCACAGTGACCTTTAGAGGATCATAGCAGATGGAGGCCTTCTCCTGCTCCAGAGAGACCCCCACAGAGGAGACACCAGGCAGCATGGAGATATTGTCTTGGATATTGACCACGCATGAACGGCAGTGCATGCCTTTCACCCTGAGCTCAATAAGTGTCGTGTCTATGAAGATTTCGGTCTCCTCTGATGACTCCGATGGCGAAGAGACAGTGGGTTTGTGAGAATCAACAAGGCGTTCAATTTCGCTGAGGGACAGCTGCAGGGGGCGGGGCTTGGACTTGACAAACGCCTTGAAGCCGGCCACAGCAATCTGGTCGGTAATGGTTTGGACAGTGATGAGGTAAGGCAGGTACACGATTGTAGCTTCCTGAGTCTCTAAAACAACTGTGGAGAATAAAAGACATGACAAAGTTAAAAATACAATAGCAAAGGAAGGACTCAGGCACGAGCACAGGAAGTGACTGCATGAAAAGATGTTGTTTGCAAACTATATAACTTTAAATCCACTAAAAGAACATCCATGTACATATTTGCATACATGAAATTTATGCAAATGAAGTGTTTAATCAGTGTTAAACAATCATTTAGTACCATACGTGCCTGTTAGTCTGAGAGCCTTGGGCAGAGGTCTTTTAAAGCGTAAAACTAGAGAGGACAGATCCTTTGCTGTCAACTCTGAGGCTCTGGAACGACTTGCCCGAGGAAATCCGGCTGGCAGAGTCGATAACATCTTTTAAATCTCCTCTTAAAACATTCATCTGAAATAATTCAAATATTAATTGTCTTTATATTTCTGTTTGAATTTGGGGACTAAAATCTAATGATTATTTAATTCATTAAATTAATTTGCTGCCTTGTGTGAGGCATTTTTTAACTTGGGTTTTTAAAAGTGCTCTATAAAATTAAGATTTTTATTATTATCATTATTATAAAACTGTCATGAGGATATAATTTTTGTTCGCTTGAAATGTTAAGTTCCATTTGGAAACTCAAATGTATTAGAATAGCCCTTATCCATAGCCATGCAATGGAAAGATGAACAACTATCAACATCTGCTAGATGGACTCATAAAGTATACCATGTATACCAAGTGAAAAGATAACTTTAAGGGAAAGCCTGGAGAGTTTAAAAGGATTTGGGGTGGTTTTCTAACATTTCTGGAGACAGAGTGCACAACGCAGTACTCCTTTTATATTTAAACTAGAAAGGTGCACGCAGGTGTGTCTGCAACGACCACTGCTGTAATGTTTGATTGAATGAATACAACCCACAATTGGCTAACTATGGAGTTACCTTTGTGTCTTTACTATCCAGTCAAACAGAATAGGTTTGAGAGGAAAACTTCCCACTGTGTAATCAAAAAAAAGATTAAAGAGCAAAAATGACACTGCAATCAAAAAGTGTTTTATGTCAAGTAAAATAAAACTGTGATTAAAAATGTATTAATGCGAAAAGTCTTGTTTGCAAATCTGAAAGTTTTGTTTGTTGTTGAGCTGAATCTCGTGGGCAGGACCTATGCTGAAAGACACCTCTCTATTGGCCAGTCTCGACTGAAATGACAGCTTGGCAACATCCACATTAGGTTCCCAACCACGAGATTCAGTTCAACAGTAAGTGAAACTTTTGGATTTGCAAACAAAACTTTTTAATCACAAATTTATTTTACTTGCAATAAAATATTTTTTGATTGGATGTCAATAGTTTTGCTTTCAAACCTATTCTGTTTGCTTGCATAATAAAGACACAAAAGTAACTCCATAGCTAATCCCCCCCGTCTACTGCAAGTGTATCAGACGTGTCCCTCACTCGCACATCTCACACAACAGATTAGCTGTCAATATCATCTATGCAGGTGTCTGCACCGGCTCTGTGCAGGCGTGCGTCTCAGCTCACTCTTACGGGCAAAACAGTAATTTGAAGCGTTTATTTAAGCTTCAGGTCTACTGAGCAAACTGTTTAAGCCACTTTATTACGTTTTAATATGTTTTCATGCAAGAAAGTAACGACTTAGATTCCCAATATGTGGTCAGTTTATCCAAATAACGCATGTTTGGAAATTTGCTGCGATCATTTTTGGAGATGTGACGGAGCCGCTGGCGGGGAGCCTCGAAGGAGGTTGGGAGGGGAGGGATTGGTGGGCTGATCTGGTATCTATGTGATTTATATTCTTGTCCCGATAAAGGAAATATTAAAGAAAAATACATTTGGGACAATGTATCTAGAATATACAGCTGGCAGCATATACAGCCAGTTCATACACAATGACACTAACATAATCCTGTCTGTCTCCATGTCACTCCCTACAGGATGAGTCATAGTCAAATCCCACTGAGCAACCTGTCCTTGGTGAACATACAGAGAGCCTGACATACACTTAAGACGTGTTATCTATAAAATGTGCATTCCTGTATAGTGCGGCTGTAACTGTGTTACAACATCACTTCTAGGTCAAACATTGAGGCAATGCATGACTAAAAGCTTGTGAACAGGTCAAGTACATCACCTTTGATCTTTTCAATCCCTTTCAGTTTTCCAATCTTTCCTTCAATAGTGGTGGTACAAGAGTGACATGTCATTCCTTCAATGCTCAACTTAAGGAGCGCCACCCCGCTTCCCGTGGTGTGAGACGGGGACAAGGTTGGGCCTTTTGGTATCGGGCTGCTGGGTGTGGGGGTCTCCAGAGGAGTTAAGATGGCAACCACCTCACTCAGCTGCTGCGAAGAAGTCAGGGAAGGAACAAAGGTAACAGTGAGACCCATCTGGGCCGGACTCTCTCTGACATCCAACACTCCCTGAATCTGGGACAGTTTCTCCAGAGCCTCCTGTTGGGCTGCAGGTGTCAGGCCTGAGGTGAGGATCAGCTGGGTGTCCGTAGAGACCGGCGTGGCTGTGCTGGAGTCTGATAGACTTGAGTCAAAGCCCATGTCCTCGATGGCCTCTGACAGAGACTCTGGAGTCTGTTGGCTCTGGTCAAATAGGACAGTGGCATTCTTCTGCTCTAACGACACCTAAAAAATAAAAGTCACGGTATGGGTTAAATAAATAAACATAACAGAGAGTATATTCAGAAAATGTGGAAGAAATGTGAAAAAACAATCAGGCTTAGCTAAATCAGTTTAGCTATCACTAGCTGCATTTAACTTGAGTCTTTCATTCTACTAATAATCACGTTACTAACTAACAAAATAAATGTGCCAAAGGTGGCTCTCTTTCTTCAGATTAATAACAGCATATATGTATAATTTTCTTCATTAGCACAGCAATAATTAGAGCCGCAAAGATTAATCAATTAATGGATTAGTTGTCAACTATTAAATGAATCGCAAACTAATTTGATAATCGATTATCCGGTCTCAGTATTTTTTTAAGAAAAAAAAAGTCTGAATTCTCTGATTTCTTAAATGGGAATATTTTCTGGTTTCTTTACTCCTCTGTGACAGTAAACTGAATAACTTTGAGTTGTGCAAAAAAAAGACATTGAGAACGTCATCTTGGGCTTTGGGAAACACTGATCGACGTTTTCAAACATTTTCTGACATTTTATAGACCCAACAACTAATCGATTAATCGAGAAAATAATCGACAATGAAAATAATGGTTTGTTGCAGCCCTACCAATAAAACTGTTAAGCACTAATGTAGGTTTGTTTGACTTTGGCGAAGTGCTGGATTAAGTATGTTATTTATGTCGGAATTCTTATTTCAATATGCTGCAGGGATGACGTATTTTTGTAGGCCAACCAGGAAGTTAGCATCACTCTGGTTCCCTCGACAAAAAGCCAATAGGATATTTCCATTGGATTTTGGATTATTGCAGAAAACAAGATATGTGGCAAAAAATGTTTATAATACTTAAACTGTAAGACTAAATTATGCACATGTTTATATTTGGTAAAAATGTTTTAGTTGGCATGGTATATTATATAAATTCTGATATTATTTTAGTTTGTACCACAGTTTTTGTATAGTTTGAATAGGATGTAGGATTATGTTATTTACCATTTTCTTGTTATGAAAGTGCTAGAATAGACATTTTATTATTCATGACAGATTACAGTGACATAAGGCAGTGTGTGCATGGCCAAAAAAGGTTTTGGAAGATGCTGTGAAGTCTGCGTAGGTGTGGATCGCAACAATCTTTTTGAGTTTTTTGAAGTTTTTTCATTAACATATTAGAACATCAAGTCGGTAGTGGACCAGGCAAGATATAACTTTGATGGAAATCACCTGTCGTAACGTTATAATTGATTCTCAAATAAACCCCCGTTCAAGTTTCCTGCCTCCTGTGAGTACATTGGGTCTTCACAAAAATTATTGAAATGAATTGGAACACGAGTCAGAAATGAGACACCTTGTAAAAACAGCCACTACATACATGTTTTGTTAAGCAAGATAATCTTCACAAATGGTCACCACTGGGAAAAAAAACATTGACTTTGAGACGAGGGAACCAGAAGTGCAAAAATGCTAAGTCATTTCCGGGTTTTATGACAAATTTCTGCAGCCCTCTATTGTGGAGTTATCAATCTTATTGGTTTACTTTAGTGTACAAAGAAAATTCTTTCCTTATGTGATCATACCCACATCCTTCAATTCTATTTCTGTTTAATAGCATCTTTACAGTCATACTGTGAATCTGCTTTTTCTCAACAATGGACCTTATATATATATATATTTACAAAAAAAAAGAGGTAAAATGAGTCCATGGTCTCACAGCATGTTTTGTCAGCATGTTGACCCTTAACTCTTCCTCTTTAGCAAGAAGGAAACATGTGACACACTAAAGGGATCACTTGACTGGGCCGTAAGTTACAAACCACCGTGGGGGTTTAGTTGTGAGTGTGCCTGCCTTTTGGATTAACTTTTCTTTTTCTGAGAATGAGAGACGGGGGAGGGCGAGGAATGGAACGATGTCTTTTGTACCAAGAAAAATATATTGACTCCTCCCAGATCACGTCTATATAAATTAACTTAAAATGAACCAGGAACTAAATTCTCGTAAGACATAAATTACATTTCCTGTGGGTACAGACTGCATATCGACCTGCTGTCACAGCCCTGCAAAGGGCAGAGCTCTATCTGGAACACATTATTATGTTATCTTCTCATTTAACCCCAGCCTGAGGGGTAAACACACAATAAACAAAACAGCAGACCACAACTATTGCAATTTAGCTATCTCTCATGGCTACATTGATGTTACTTTGTTGTAAATCAGACCAGCGAGTCCTGAGGGAGCAACACTGGGATTAATCAAACTGCATTATCCTAAAATGGGCAGGAACCTTTAGTTAATATAATAATGTATACATATCTGCCTTTTCCGCAATACTCTATTTTAAAATACAGATTGCATGGTACAACATCCACGGTGGTTGTTTCAGATCCTCTTTTTAAACTGGAAGTGCCAGCAAGAAATTTGAAGTCAGAAAATGTTAAGAACTGCACCTCAATGTGGAAAAAATACTGAATGACACTAAATGTAAAAATGTTCTTATATCTTTGCAAACACTGCATTTACCTTTATATGTATCACTCCAGGGAACGACCCGATGCGCTGCTCTATGGACTGGACACAGGAGCCACAAGTCATACCCTCCACTCCGAGGGAAACCGAACACAGATTGACTTTCTGTGTCATGATTGCTTTCTCTAAAAAGGACACAAGAAGGACAAAATTTATTGTCTAACAAAAAAATGCAAGTCTTTGACTTTAAAACAAGAACATCATCAGGGCAATTAATAAAAGAGGCAGGTAGGTTCTTCTCACAAAATGTAAAAGGATCTTGAGGAAAAGACAAACACAAGATTGAGTTGTTTATACGTTTGTGATAAAGTTATATGGCACTATGCATTAATATAAATCTTTTCATTTTAATTAAAATCAAGAGACAGTCGTGTTACTGAGGACCTGATAGCTCTGAGAAGAAAAAGCTGCTTTGTACCTACAACTATAAGCCATGTAACCAAAGCGAGATAGGAAAACACTTCACATTCACAATACTACCTATTTTAAAGAAACCAGCACATCTCGCCCTTTTTAAAAAAGGTTAATCACATTTTTACTGCCATTTCTGGCAGATTAAGGATCAAAATTTAAAAAGGATCAAATAATACAGCTGTAAAGAAACAAGGGACAAAACTTGGAGCTGCACCAATGCTGTCAATTTATATAATCTGTGACCAGCATTTTCACTTCTGGCACCTTCACTTGACAAAAAAATATGAAAAAGAAAACAAAGCTTCTTTGTACAAGAGTCATAAGAATGTAAAAAAAAGATTATTAGTTTATTATTTCTGTGTTTCCTTGCTTGGATGGAAAAATGTGGTTATAAAGTAAAAGCTGAAAAGCAGGTAACATTACTGTCCTACAAGAACCCTGGTGCCAACTCAGCACTTTGCTACCAAGTCAATGTTTACCTGAAATATAACAATTGTCAGCTTCTCTTGAGTTTTGAAAGACACCTACCACACCAAAGCAAGGTCATCTCAGTTCTCAAGCTAGTTCATACATACATATATAGCACATTTACTTGTAATGATAGCCATCTAATCACAAACTGATTATAGTCTCCTAGTCAAACACACTTCCAGATTTGAGACTAGTTTACATCTGAGACACCTAATGAATACAATTGACAGACTGACAGGACAAAAAATCAGCAAGGCACTGAGTCATGATGACTATAAAACACATGTCTAACTTATTTGTTGATTTAATTTATTATTACTCTCGTATTTTTGTATTATTATTGTTTGTTTTTTGTTATGTGTGTCTTTTTTTAATTTATTATTTGTTTTTTGTTTTTTTTTAAACTCTATTCTTCTATTCTTTTTGTCATTATTATTATTTCTTTGGTTTTGGTTTTGAATGTTGAGGTTGTTTTCTCTATCGTGTACTTCATGGGTTTGTCTGTAAAGCTCATCTACTTAAAAGTTGGTTTATAGACTGTTGTAATTACGAACAGTGGATTGCATATATGAAAACAATCTTGAAAAAAATAAAGTATAAAAAAAAAAAAAAAACATCAAATGTCAGCCTCAGAGAAAACAATTCACTCACTATCAACACTTCAAACTGAAGACAAGATAAACCTGTTTATGATGTTCCTTTAAGGACACCACTCATCACACATGATTAGCTACAGACAGACTTAATAGTATCTACATATCATTTGTAACAGTGACTTTTGGTGAGTAAGATGCTCACACTGCTGCATTTAATGTAAGTTTAAAGCAGCTAACAGTAGCTTGACTTAGCTTAATAATAAGTTAAACTTAACATTAGCTTGTTGCTAAACTCCCACAACTATGTGTGGTATGTCAGCTGATGTACCAACAACATATTTAACCTTTTAGACAACATATGTGTGGTTAAACACAGCTAGTGCTAGCATGAAGATAACAACTCTTACCTTAGTAACCGCTTAGCAACAGGCTAATAACGTTAGCTGTCAGACTGTGTGGCTAAGATAAGCTAACTAGAGCTAACTAGCTTCTTCTCTTCACTGTTCACGTTACAAGCAGCTACTCGGACACGTAGTGGCATCGTGCTGCCTGCGAGCAACAACTAAACAGAGCTGTGATAATAGTTTTCTTCCTCTGTTGTCACTCAACTCAGCTCTGTGAAGCTGTTCCTCTCTTTCTTCTTCTCATGCCGACGTCACAGCCGCGTCACTGCCAGGGGGCGGAGCGTCACTCTTCGCTGCAAGGCTGCAATCAACCCATGACAATTATATTAGGTAAATATCAATTCAATTCAAATTCAAATCACTTTATTTGAATTTGAATTGTAGAGGCTCGTAGAGTAGTATAATTAACAACACAATAGAGGAAATTTTGAAACATTTTGAAAGTTAAAAATAATGATACTAATATAGTACTAAGACTAGTAAAATACTTAAAATAGTGCAAAATAGTGCAGTATACACAGTATACGGTACATATGGATATAAAAAAACAGATGAATGAAATATGAATGAAACATGGCCACAAATAGTCACCTAAGGCTGCATTTACTACATGTAGTGTACAGCTGTTATCATTCTAATAATAATTAGCTATTACATGAACTGTGTGTGTCATGTTTTTTTTTGTTTTTTTGTTTTTTACATTTATCCTTTGACATTGTTATTAATTGCTTTATATTTGTTTGTTTGTTTTATTGACACAACAAGCATTAATGACTTCTTTATTGTTTTCTTCCATTTACATGCATGTTCTTTTTAAATATTTATATATTGTAATTTGCTCAATGAATTGTATATAAACTGGGGAAAAAAAGTTTGGAAACTTGTGTTTGGTGGATTATTTCTCTGTTGTAACAATGCTAATTGGCATTGTATTTTACATCATTGGAAAGCCTGTTTATTTACCTTCACAATGATGTCCAACTTGTAAGGATCATGCATTTGTGGGATGAGCAGCACAGCTGATTATGTGGGGAGCGCCCAAGAAAAATTTGCCAAAATGCTCTGTCAATGGTAAACAGTGTATTCTCCTGTTGGTATTGACTCTTGTTTTGAGGAACAAACAAGACATATTGGATGTAAAATACAATGCCAATTAGCATTGTAACAACAGAGAAATAATCGACCACACACAAGTTTCCGAACTTTTTTTTCCCAGTTTACATAGATAAGTCATGATTGTTAGCAGGTGTAAGCACTGAGATGGCCTGACGTGTGAGTCTAACCATGAGTCTAGTAGATTAGTAGGAAACTAGTAAGATTAGTAGGATTCTTAAACCTGCTGTAGGCAGAAAGTTTTTGGCATCATGGGGCAAACATTCCATACCAACCTTTCAGCATATTTTATTTAATTAAACAATATGCGAGGCATCAATAGAAGCACTAACAATATCCTCGAACAGTGTTTGTGTTGGCTTTAATTAGCTACAGGAAAAGAAAATGCAAACATGGAGAAGCACCAATAACAAATCCTGCCTGTTAAAGCACAAGTAGCCTACAGTTTTCCCCCAGAATGTAAGCTCACTGTATTCATACTGTAGGCCTACTTCACTTTATACTTCCCTTACCAAAAATAAGTTTATTCAAGTGCGCTATTAGTGTACTTCCTTTAATCTTGAAATAAGAGAGTGTACTTTCAGTTGACTTTTTATGTAAATTTGACTTATCAGAGATATACTTAAAGTGGCAGTAGGCAGTATATTTTTGGCAACATTGGGCAAAAATGTCATAATAACCTTTCAGCATATTGTAATTCAAGTGTTCTGAGAAATAACTAGACTTCTGCACCTCCTCATGGCTCTGTTTTCAGACTTTAGAAAACCTAGCCCGTGACGAGAGACTTGGCCCATCACGGGTCATTTCAGAGAGAGAGAGCGTTCCTATTGGCTGTGCTCCAGCTGGTGGGCGGTGCTTGGTATATCCTCAACTGATCCAAACATGGTCACAAACTTTCTCATTTTACAGCTAAACAGTACACTACAGGATGTTTCTGAAAACATTTGGGGCGAGAAATAGGCATCATAGTAACAGAATATTGATTCATATTTGATCGGCGCTGCCTAGTTTGACTGTTTGATCGGAGTTTGCGAGTGATTGACAGTTGCTCAGAGACGGCAGGCTCCAGCTCGGCTCTGATTGGTTGTTTTCCTCCGGTCTGTGAAATCTTACAGATGCCATTAGGAGCACTGGAGGACACCGGAGGACACAGAGGCACATGATTTTTTTCAGATTGTCTCATGCACTACTGTCAGGATATAGTGACCGTTATATAAAAATAACTTTTTTTAATCATATTTGCTCCATTTCTACCCACTGCACCTTTAAGCCTCCTTGTCTCCTTGACTCCTTTCTCCCTTGTTTTGTCTGACCAGTAATAATTGTCGCTCTGTAATCATCTATGGGCCCTGTATGGTCAATCCAGGCCACAGTGTGTCTCTGAAATGTGATACATCATCACTATAGTGATACATCTCATTTAGTTATGTCAAGCTATGGGGTAACTATAGTTACCCCATGACATAACTTCAGACTGTGTTTCAGGCAGCAGTGAACAATGACACTGGTTGTCCTCATGGGGGAGCTTTAAACACAGGGCAAACTTGTGCCTTGTCACCATGACTGACCCCACTACCTGTGACATAAACATTTGCCCTGGTAATAAAATTGCACCTTCTTTTTCTGTGGGTGGCTGCTGGTCCAATTATGATGGAAATTAGAAGAAAGAAGTGAATTGTGTGAAGTGGTCAGAGGGTTCCTGCTTTGTTTGTGTGAGGTGACCTGTTCACTTGTTAAAATGTGAAATAGAATATGGTAAATTGCTGTGTTTGATATTTTAATGGTGTATGAGTCAGCTCCTAATTGAGATTCCCAGGAGGGGTAGTTGTTTCCAAGGCAACAACTAATGGGGTTCCAAATTAAACAATAAACAAATCCTCTTAACAGTAGCCTACATATTGTGGAAAAAACATTGAGTCAGTTATATTAATATTTGAGGTACAGCTGCATGCTTTTGAAGGTCTAAGGATGCAGGTGGGAAACTAGAATGACTTGCATAAACTGATTTCAAACAGCTTCACTTTTGTATTCCTGATCATGGCATGCCAAATACTAATAGCTTTTTCTGTCACCATGCAACCATGCATCATCGATTATATGATACTGATAAACAGTGTTTACAACACCATCTGCTAACTGGGAGTTTTATTCTGTAGTAATCGTGACATGATAAATGGCAAACTATATGGGAAACATTTGTCACAGTAAATAGTAAAGGTGGGTTAAATGGCCACACACACACACACACACACACACACACACACATGCACAAGTATGCAAAATGGAAAACACACAAAAACAACATCAGGGCTACCAAGTCTGTAAAAGTACACATTTTCATACTACAATCATATTTACCAATATTTAACAGTGAGAGCAATTGCATTATGGGAACCTGCTGTCAAAAGACTACTGTTATATTGTGCTTATGAATGCAAAACAATGATCATACAGGAAATGCATGCACATACATGCAATATCTTACAAAAACCTAATGAGCCTGTAGTATAATGGCTGATTTACTCCTCCAGCCATCTTCCTTGTCAGTGTGCAGGATCCACTGGACACAAAGACATCCATCAACACAAACAATATGCGAGGTATCAATAGAAGCACAAACAATAGCCTCAAACAGTGTTTGTGTTGGCTTTAATTAGCTACAGGAAAACGAAATGTAAACATGAAGACGCACCAATAACAAATCCTGCCTATTAAAGGAGAAGTAGCCTGTGACGGCGGCGGCGTCATAAACTTTCTCAATTTACAGCTAAACAGTGCTACAAGATGATTCTGAAAACAGTTGAGGAGAGAAATAGGCTTTAACGTAACATAATATTGATTCATATTTGATCAGCGCTGTCTAGTTTGACCGTTTGTTCGGAGTTCGCAAGTGATTGACAGCCGGCTCTCATAGACAGCAGATGGACAGCAGACCTCAGATCAGCTCTTGCTGCTTGTTTTCCTCCGGTCTGTGAAATCTTGCAGATGCCGTTAGGAGCACCGGAGGACACAGAGACACGTGATTTTTTTCAGGTTACCTGTTTCATGTACTACTGTCACGATATAGCGACCGTTTTATAGAAATAACTTTTTTTCTGACAAGTATACAGAAAAGTCTAAGTATACTTGGCTCATACTGACAAGTTTACTTGGCTTATAGGCCTACTTGTACTTGTATCCTTTAATCGAGATACTTAAGAAAAGTGCAATGAAGTATTATTGACCTATAGGCCTACAGAAAGGTATACTTGGCTTGTAGTTGTGCTTACTTTTTGACAGAGTAGCCTATTAAAGTGTGTGACAGAGCATTCTGTAACCTTGCAATAAAAACACGTCCTATAACAGCATTTATTAAACATTATGGTAGGCCTATTTATTCTGCAAATATCTGATTATTAATGGCCATTTTTACATCTCATACACACGCGCACACACACTGACCTACTTCCCAAGTGCGCGTGCACATAGTAGACTATCTTATATGCTGTCGGCTCATAGGTCACAACACACACACACACACGTGCACGCACACTGGTGTAAATAAATGAGTCAAAGCAAATGTAACCTCTCTTTAATAAGTACACACGAGCATGCAAACATCCCCTCTATATATCTATGCATGCATGGTGGTGGTGTTGTGGTCAGGTAGACATCCTCTCTATATATCTCTGCGTGCATGGTGGTGGGGGTGTTGTGGTTGGAGATGCAGCCGAGCAGATCCATGTTTTGTCCCCCTGCTCAGCTCACGTGTCTCTACTGTTCGGCAGCGCCCGTCAAGCTGTCGCCGTAAAGCCGAGAAGAGAGCTTATTATGGGAGCTGCTGCTGCTGCTGCTGCTGTCCTATATCAGCTGCAGCAACACACAGCATTTCTGCAGTCATCCTCAGCCATGGATCCCAGTGAACACTGTCAGAGCTCAACGTGTTTCTTGTGAGACGTTCATGTAAGTAGTTTTTATTGGCGTTTGTTTTTCTGTGTTTGAAATTAAATGGGTCTGTTATTCTCATAAAGCGTCCAGATTTCTGTAAACGTGTCTAGCTGGTGGCACATGTGGTGCTTTACACTATTGAGTTCAGTCCAGTCCAATTAATAGGTTTTAATATAAGTAGTAGCCTACTGTATTCATCTATCATGCTCTTAAACAGCTGTCTGAAGAGTCACCAGAGTATCAAGCTTCAAAACATGTTGTAAATTGTTATTTATAGACTGGACCAGCTGTAAACAGACTTTACAGGTTGTTGAAACCTGTAGCTGGAGCCTCACAGCAGAGCAGGTCTGGTTAGTGAAGTGAAGATACATTCAATTATACTCGTATTTTTGTATGATTATTTCTTTTTTTTTTTTGCTTTGTTGCTATTTTTTTTAACTCTACTCTTTCTTTTTGTCATTATTATTATTATTATTATTGTCTTTTCTTGGTTTTGTTTTGGTTTTGAATGTTGAGGTTGTTTTCTCTATAGTGTACTTGATGGGTTTGTCTGTAAGCTCATCTACTTAAAAGTTGGTTCATAGACTGTTGTAATTACAAACAGTGGATTGCATATATGAAAACAGCCTTGAAAAAAGGAAAAAACAAAGTATATAAAAAGAAAGAAATTATACTCTTTTTTTAGAAGACTTTTATAAATAAGCATGAGCCAATAATGATTTAAAATGTAATAGTATCAGCTCACATTCAGATAAAGACTGCAATGCTGTGGAAAAATACGAGTCCCCAGTTATGAACCTAGTGAGTGTGACATTTCACACTGGTGGGTCATGCATGCTTACAGAGATTACATAAGTTTTATACTGGGACTGAGTGAAAGATTGCCTCAACAAGACTGCAGGGAAATCTCTGTAAAAAGGCTTCATTATAACTTTGTACAAAAGTGTTTTGACAAGTTTTTTGAGGTGAGATTGCTTTTATTCAATATCCATCAGTAGACAGTATTTGATAGAGGCTTCAGTGCAGGTTATATCAGCAGTGGCAGTTTTCATGTTCATGCATGCAAACTTGGGTGATATAAGTGGTCGTTTTTGTTTTTTTTTAACTCAGTGAACGATAGAAGAACACGAGAGGTGCACTTTGCATTTTCACAGAAATTAGTGGTAGATTTTGAAGTAGAAATTGTCTGATAGAATTAGCAGTTTGTTTAATAAATATTGATTATTATTGATTTATTAGAGTCAATTCCAGCCAGTGTGTTAAAAAACATCTGGTAAAATATTAAAAACAAACATTTTCAGTTATGATACTGATTCAGATTTAACTGCTAGTAGACGTGGGGGTTAAAAACAAGGATTCCAAAGAGATGGAGATGTTTATCCTTAAAACCAGAAATGACAAGCAGTGATAATATGCTGAATGAAAGAGTAACTTACTTCTAGAAGTCTAGTTATTAAATAACTACTATCTTTTATGTAGACAAGGAGAGAGAAACTAACCTTATTTAGGTGAAATTCACATTTTGCCTGGTTTCAGCCACAAACCTGAGAGTGTCCTGTGACTAACCAACAGGTATACTGATGTACACACTGTGCATGGATCATTTTACTGTTTGCATTTAAACTTTGAACATATCATGATCCCTCTGTGTGCTGATGTCTTTCAGAATGAAGCGAGGAAGGACAGGTTTCAAGTCAAAGTGCCAGCTCTTCCCCTCTCACGAGAAGAGGGCTAAAAGACAGAAGCGGAGGACGTCCAGCTTTGCCCTGACCTCATCAGAGGACTGGGGTAACCTGCCCCACCATGTCGTCCTGCAGATCTTCCAGCACCTGTCCCTGGTGGACCGGGCCAGGGCCTCGTCCGTCTGCCGCTGCTGGAATGACGTCTTTCACTCCCCCGATCTGTGGAGGAGGTTTGAGTTCGAGCTTAATCAGCCGGCCACATCTTACCTGCGCTCCACTCACCCTGACCTCATTCAGCAGATCATCAAGAGGCATGCCCAGCACCTTCAGTACGTCAGCTTCAAGGTAAGAGCCCTTCCCTGCTGTCACCCATTTCTCCTCTCCTTTCACCTCCACCTCCTCCATTTTCACAACACAGCTGCCTCGAAAACAATATGTGGCCTTCTTAATCCAAACCACCTGCCGCAGAATTGATCGTGACGCATCGGCTGCCTTGGCATTAGTGGGCTTAACACATCCGGGGCTGAGATTATTCTTACAGTGCACCTCCGTCTTCCCATTCCTCATTTTTGTGTGTATTTCTACCTAAATGTTGAATCCCTGCTGGTAATTCAGGTGGATAGCTGCACAGAATCTGCAGAGGCGGCCTGTGACATCCTCTCCCAGCTGGTGAACTGTACCATTAAGACCCTGGGGTTGATTTCCACGGCACGGCCCAGCTTCATGGATGTGTCTCAGGTAAGAGACCGCCTGTGCTTCATACACACATCTCAACACTTTCACGGCTGCCCCGTTTGTTATAAAGAGCTGGATTGGTCACATCGTGTCTGTCGATTGCACGTCAATCTGAAGACGGTAATCATTCTGCACAAATCCTGCTCATTTATCTGGTATCGGACATTCTGGTTTAATCAGCGTTGTTTGTCCCTCCTCAGGCCCACTTTGTGTCTGCACTGACAGTGGTGTTTGTCAACTCCAAGTCCCTGTCCTCCATCAAGATTGATGATACGCCAGTGGACGACCCGTCCCTGAAGGTGCTGGTCGCCAACAACAGCGACACCCTGAAGCTGCTGAAGATGAGCAGCTGTCCTCACGTCTCCCCAGCAGGTCACTGTGATCTTTTTAAAAGGGGATTTTCTTGTTTTGCTTTTATTAGTCAGCAGCAACAGTAGAGAGTGGGCCAGAAATGAGACGAGAGAGAAAGGGGGAATGAAGTGTTGCTGCTGGCCGGGCTTGAAGTACAAGCACAGGGTCAGTGTATTAAATCCCTAATGTAGGCCACCAGGATGCTCCATGTTGCTTTACTTTGGCATACTTATTACTTTTAATACATACTGCAGCTGCCCTTACAAAGTACGCACTGTTGCATGCAGTATGTATACAATTGGGACAGACTACTTTGTCAAAATATTGCGCCCTTGAACTTTGACCCTTGTGCTCATATATCTGCTGCGCAGAGCATTGTTGGTCAGAGTAGCCAGAGAAGCATGCTGGCTTGCATACTGCTAAATGTGACTGGATGTAGTAGGACATCCTGGTATTTTTGGCATACTGCATTTGACATACTGTGTATTGGGACATACTAAATCTTTTTCTGGCATACTAAATAGTATGGTAGTATGGGGTATTGGAATGCGCAGTTTGTGACTAGATAGATGATCGATATTTCAGTCAACTGAACGAAATCACACATCCTTAGAGCCAAGCTGATTATTTGTCCTTTTTTCAAGGATCTGCTCCCATTCAGATGTTCTGACGTCTCTTTCTGTCCTCAGGTATCCTGTGTGTTGCAGACCAGTGCCATGGACTCAGGGAGCTGGCGTTGAACTATCATCTCCTGAGCGATGAGCTCCTGCTCGCCCTGTCCTCTGAAAAACACGTCCACTTGGAGCACCTGCGCATCGACGTGGTGAGCGAAAACCCCGGGCAGACACACTTTCACACCATCAAAAGGAGCAGCTGGGAGGCTCTGATGAGACACTCGCCTGAGGTCAACATCGTCATGTACTTCTACCTCTACGAGGAGGAGTTTGAGCCCTTCTTCTGCGAGGAGACTCCCGTCACCCACCTGTACTTTGGCCGGGCGGTTAGCAAAGAGATGCTGGGCCGCATCGGGCTGAACTGTCCCCGGCTGGTGGAGCTGGTGGTGTGCGCCAACGGCCTGGAGCCCCTGGACGAGGAGCTGATCCGCATCGCCGAACGCTGCAAAAGCTTGACTGCCATCGGGCTGGGCGAGTGCGAGGTGACCTGCAGCGGCTTTGTGGAGTTTGTAAAGACGTGCGGGGGCAGGTTGACTCAGCTGTCAATCATGGAGGAGGTGTTGATCCCAGACAGCAGCTACAACATGGAGCAGATCCACAGCGAGGTGTCCAAGCACCTGGGCCGCATGTGGTTCCCTGATATGATGCCCACCTGGTAGGCTGACATAAAGCCAGAGGGGAGGGCTGCAGTGTGATGATGGGTTCTTTTTGGACACTAAGCAGGCGAGAGACAGTTTCTCTGTCATCAGTGTTCATTTCTAAATCTGTCACTTGTATTTTTACCTGCAGTAGATTTGATATAAGACTGAAAACGCTTTCTTACTTAAAAACAGATTGATTTCTGTCGGCTTTCTCTCCAGATCCAGATATATCGTGATGTGACATCTTGGATGTAGTAGGTTCTTTCAGTCTGTGAAGGATGGTCTGAATTGCAACCTTTCAACCATTGTGCGTAAAGGATGTGGATCTGCCATCTGCTGGTTGCTTATGTTAAAAGCATCACACTTCATCATTTACGCTGAACAGCATCTCCCACAATACATCAGTGTGTGCTGTTCAGTGAATCCTGGGTCTTATTTTCCTTATTGCTACATCCCTCTAAGTCTCGCCCTATCTACTCCTCCTTAGCATTCCTACATTTCCCATGATACAGTTTGAGACCTCGTCTGGACTCATCCAGCCGTTGGTAGAAAGAGCAAGAACAATAGTTATAATAATGCAGTACAGAGAGAACAAGAGTTTCCAGTTGAGCCAGAGCAACAGTCACACCTTCATGTAAAATGCAATGGACTCGAGTCTATTTATGTTTGTGTAAGTGGAGACTTTAATAGTTCAACTAAACTACAACATTTTGATTTGGTTTTCACTTGTCAGTTAAAATATCTGAATTTAATTTAAAGGCTTTAAATGGTGCTATAAAATATTGAACTCAGCTTTAGACATCTAAACCATTCATACTGACTATCCTCTTTTTTCACAGCTAAACTAGATTTTATTTTCCATTCAAATTGACATTTAAAGCTCATGCTCTATGTTTATAGTCTGAAATCTAAATTGATAAGACAATTGTCATTTTGACCTAACAAGCTCTCATTCTTGCAGCACTTAAGATATCTCCATGTAATGTTTGTCTTTATTGTCATCTTCTAGAATAAGAATAAGATAAAACACAACCAAACCACAAAATGGACCCTGGAATACAATGAACATCACACATACTGTAGTGAGTAATAGTAAAAACAGTGTTTTAAGTTCTGTTGTCACAGGTTTTCATCAGAAATATGCATATTTCAACGAGTTATGAAGAACTGAAGAGTTATTTTTAAGCTTTATTTTTACAAAAACTATTTCAGATGCACTTTATTTTTTAATGTATATGGACATCCTTGTTCATCTAGGAGCACTGGCCAAAACAGATGAGGGTTTCCACACCGGATGTCTTTACCATGATCAAAATAGAGGCCTTTGTGCCAATCATAGTAGTAGTTTGAGTTTCATTTTTTTACCATGATATATTTTTGTTACCACATGGTACACATTTATTTTGTGCAAAATAGTTTTGATGCATTAAATAAAATAGATCCCCCCAGCATCCAGTGCCACACTGCAACAAATGATGCATTAAAACAGCTGTAAAGATTTGCCTTGTATTTGTTAATTTGTCACATATCACACATGTTTACATGTTTTTTTTCTGTATGTGCAGCAGTGACAGGGTTGCTCCGGTCTGCTTCATTGTAACAGCTGTTTCTTTAACTTATGCTGTATTTAATTCTCAATAAAAAATATGTTTAATTAACTTAAATGTTGCATGTTCTTGCTGCTATAATATGATCAAGCCTTTTTCTGACTTTGTCCCTTTTGACCTTTGTGCAGCTTTTCATGTTCAACACTAGAGAGCAGCAATGATCTAACTGGAGGCGGTGGGACCTTATATAAGCAGAGTTGCTACTGTATAATGAAGTATGCCAATGATAACTCAGCCCTTTTTACAAGTGGATTCAGCTTGTGCACACTCCATTTACATAAAAATGCTCCAGACTTTGTAGCTTAGGAGCCTTTTTCTTCTGATTCTTCTGAATTTATCTTTTTGCTTGTTTGATGCTGCATCTAAAATAAGATGACACTCACACACTCACACTCACACACAGTTGGGATAAACACAATTTGATTGTTTTCACGTGTATTTTCACAGCAAATTTTACAGATATACAAAAAAACTACACATAAGTAGTCACAGGCCCAGCCTACAGCATCAAAACATCATTTTCTATACAGGCAAATTTAATGGAAAATCTGTAAACCCACACACACGTGTGTGTCGGCCTCAGTGACAGGATGCATTGTGACTGTTTAGGGTATCTAGGTGAGAGGAATATATTAAACCAGCTAAGCATTTTGTTCTGGAAAAGTGCCACGTTTTGGAGGGGTGGGTGGCATGACTAATTGGGTTACCACTGTGCTCTGAAAACCCATCAGGAAAGTAACAGGCTTATGTGTTCACTATGGCAGCTTGTTATGAGGAGAGTAAGGAGGAGAGGGCCTACATACTTTTTATCACTCATCACCCCAATCGATGATTCGTCACAAGTCAGAGAGGAAGAGTATTTCTCCCTGATTGCATCTATGTAAGACCACCCCCTCAAAAAAATGAAAATATACTGAGATATATCCAGAGCCAGATCAGAATATTTACAATTTTCTGAATAAATAATCATCTTATTCCTTCAACGAGTCTGTGTTTCTCATGTGTGTACAGGCCTCTCAGTGATGACATTCAGTGTGAATGCATCCATGACATGAGAGGCGGTGGCAGACTTAAGATAATCATCAACAGGGGTTTCTATGATGGGAGTGGGTGGGGTAGACGGCCTGGAGCGTTTGACCTGCACCGCGCCCCTGTAGCTCCTCCATTCCTTCATCCACTCGTCCCTCGTGGAGGGCTCCAGCCGGTCCAGATGCCTGGCTTGCACGAGCGGGGAGGGGGCGATAGAGTTCCTCAGCACGTGAAACATGTACCTGGGGGAGAGAGTGTGGTGGTGAGAAAGTAGGCCAGTGAAAAATATGCGGCCCTTTGATGTAAATCAGAGCATTCCCTCTAAATATCAGCACTTTCAGACGCATCAGCAACCGGGAGGAAGAGCGAGCCGCGGTGCAGATCGTTCCTGGACTTCACAATTAACATTATTTAATCACAAATCAGCCGAGACTGTCTGTGCACCACAACAACCGTACAATTACATAGCAGTTCATGATCTGCACAAGTCAAATACACACTCCAAATTAATACAGAAATAATATAATTATGAGGTTGATTAGGTTTAAACAGAGGTGGAAGGAAGACTACAACAGTGGTTCAGACCTTTCTGACTAGCGACCCCTAAAAATGAGTAATGTCACTTGTGATCCGTCATCACAGGTTATCTATGCGGAGCAGTGGTGGAAGAAGTGCTCAGATATTTTACTTTAGCAGATACCACTGTGTAGAAATACTACAAGTAAAAGTACAAAAGTATTAGCATTAAAACATACTTAAAGTACCAACAGTAAAAGTACTCATCATGCAGAATGTCCCATTTCAGAATAATGTATATTATATTATTGGATGATAATAATTGGATGCATTAATATGTAACGTGGGTGGGGATAATGTTAACTACTTTATATACCGCTGGGTAGCTTGAGAATTCCTCCCCAGGGATCAGGTCTCATCTTAACCTATAAAAATAATAATACATCATCATTTATTGGTTTATTATATTCTGTATAATTAATTGGAATCTGTAAAGTAACTTAAGTTATCAGATAAATGTAGTGGAGTAAAAAGTACAATATGTTCCTCTGAATTGTTGTGAGGTAGAAGTGTAAAGCAGCACAAAAATGGAAACACTCAAGTAAAGTATAAGTTCCTCAAAGTTGTATTATAATATTATGATAATTGCAGTACTTGAGTAAATGTACTTAGTTACTTTTCACAACTGGTGTACATTTTTCCTTCTTTATTTGTAGGATTTTTAGAGGCCTAAAGGGGTGAGAGTACCCAGCATTTCACAAGAAAAAAAACTGAATTATATTAAAGAATTAGATAAATAGGTAAAAAAATATATATATATTTAATTTTATCAAACAGTATATACATACTGGGTCCCCTCAGATGTGTTTTGGGATCGCTCAGGGGAAACACTGGACTAGAATATCCTTAATTAATGTTAAATAGAAATAAGACTGCAAACTGCTTAAATGACAGTTACATATTGAGTTGAAACAAAAAGTCAATTATTCGATTAGTTGATCAGCAGAAAATTAATCTGCATTTATTTAAACTGCTTTTCTCTGTTTTATTTCATAGTCGAGTTATGGAATATCTTTGGATTTTGGACAGCAGGTGGGACAAAACGGGACATTTGAAGACGTTGCCTTGGGCTCCAGGTGTGATGGCTATTATTTTCTGACATTTTAAAGACAAAATATTAAATTGATTTTTAAAAAAGAAGCGTTAGTTGCAGCCCTAGTTACATATGGTCATCTTGTAATGGCCAGTGAGGCATCAGATGACCATATCTTTTTGTGTAGGCTGCTTTTAATCTCTTGTCTTTCCAAGTACAGTATATGATAAGAAACTCCCCCAAGTATATATTTGTTTCTTGTTTTAGTTCCTGTTAATGTCAATGTAAAAATTGTTGACATTTCCCCTTTTTTTCTTTTAAAAAATGATTTAATTATACATATAACAGGAGATAAAAGCAGGGAAAAAATTATGAAAAAAGGGTTAGGGTAATCTGCTGCCTATATGCTCTTCAAAGATACGCAATAGAGCGAGGCAGAAAGTATTCAAACAAGTACATAAAAGCTACTCTGTAACAATGACAAGGGCACATTAAATGACTACCCCCCCTCTGTGTGTGACAGACACAGGGAGGATAACAGTGACGGTACCTGGGCAGCAGAGCCACCACAGTGGTGATGATGCAGACGAGGTAGAACATAGGGTCGGCCATCTGGCTCTGGAGGATCCAGTACGGGTTGGATGGAGGGTTGCAGGTGACGCAGAGGGCGCTGTAGGCAAGCGTCACAATGAAGAACAACGCCACGCTGCCCAGCATGACTACCCAGTGAACCACCGTCTGCAAGGCAGACGCATAAAACAGCAATTAGACATATTGATAACAACTACATCTGTTTTATTGCATTCATTTAAAAAATACAGTGGATTCATGTAAACATATTATTATTATTGTATTAGTTTCACATGCAGACCTGACTCAAACTATTTAATGATAGGAGTTTTGGCTCACTGAGAGTATATAGCGTGATTATATCTAGAAATAGATATCCATCAGTTGAGCACTCACCCAGGCTTTGATCTCTATTGACAGATGCAACAGGATGGTAAATAAAGAAATTGTGTTCAAAGGAGTTCCAAAGGTAAATACATCAATGTCTGAACCCTGGTACGCCTGCAGGGGAGAAAACACATGTCGTCAAATTTTAGTAAACCAGTGAAATAACTGGTAACTCAGAGGCATGACAGATGACAATCAACTTTAATCAAAGACAGAGTATTCAAATGTTTCTCTTACCAAGTATGGAAAAAAGAAGCACACCAGACTCTGGTAGAAGGCGTCGAGTATGGAGACCCAGAAAGTTGTAAACGTGTACTCCTAAACAAGCACCAGACACACGTTTAAATAAATCAAAATGCATAAACTGTGTAAAAACATAGCTACTGTCATTTGACAGTGTCACTGACCCCTTCACCCTGTCCGGTCCGGTACAGTTCAGGAACGCCCAGCAGCATCTCAGCAGAAACGTCTTTGTCCATTATCCCAAACATGATGGGCGGCACAGAGGTGAAGAAGAGGTTGAAGAAGATCATCAGCCAGTAGTCGATCATGGCGGTGCCGGAGAAGCCGCAGAAGAACTGATACCAGAACAGCAGGTTCACGTAGGCCTGGGGAACACATTGAAGTGCAGATGATTAGATGAGAAACCTGCAGACTAGATGCTGATTCAGACAGCAGAGATACGACACTCACCACGTTCTTATAGAAGAAGTAAATGATCATGTTGGCCAGTCGGGTGTAGCACCAGTGTCCGTGGACCAGGAGGAGTTTCTTCAGGTGTTTGAAGCGAGATATAGCGAAATCACTCGCCATGACCGCCTGCAGATGACACAGAGTTTTGGACAGTGAGAGCAGTAGAAGAAACAAACAACATTTTCAAAGATAAAGACCTCAGTTCAGACCTGCATGCCCTCCTGACCGGAGAGGCCAATGCCGATATCAGCTGCTTGGATCATGTTGACATCATTTGCACCATCACCTGAAACCACACAGTGAGTTTAACAACAATAGTCTATTAAAAGAAGAAGATGTATTAAAAGACACTGATTTTATGGTTCTTATTTGCGGAATTTAATATGAGTTTAATGCAAAACATTTTCTATATTTTGCCTATATTTTCAAACTAGATCATTTTCTCAAGACCTTAATTAACTCAATTTGTCGTCCTTATAGAACCTAGTGAAGGGATGATGTGTCTCACCATGACGCAAATATAAAATGTGAAGTCTGCCAGGAGAAAAAACCTTCAGCGTCAGCATGTACAGTATATTTAGGCTCTGGTTAGGAATGAATTTGTTTTTATCCAGGGTAAATGAGGATCTCGACACGCTCTTGTCTAATGTCCAACAATATATTTCTCAGGAGGTTCAGTGACTCAGTTACCTCAATTACCTTTCTGTTCCCCTGTAGCACTGTTTGCTCTCACAAAACCATTTCTTTCCAATACAATGCTTTTTGCTTTCCTTCTCAAAGGTCTGCAGACATTTTGACTTGTCATAGTAGGAAAAGCACAGGTGTTACTAGTAACATTAACAATGGTTCTGTTCTTTTCAAGTGTCCCAGTAAATCATGACGGTGAGCCAGCATGAACAACACTGGGACCCTGAAACTGAAGAAGCTAACTGGAATTCAGCCATCATTAAACGGATTATTTACACCTGGGCTTTTCCTACTGTGACATGGCATAATGTCTTTTGTGTAAAATGCCTATTGTAGCCAAGAATTACAGTACCCCAGCAGTGTGCAATGGTAATCAATTTATTGATTTCCTGTTGAAAATTGGCATGCAAAACTGCTCTCAGGGCCCCGCTATAGTCTTAAAGTGATATAAAATAAAGACTTGCAAAAACACCAGATTTCTTTGTCACTTTAATGTTATACTGTTTTATAGTTTAGAGTATTAATACAGCTGCTTTCTTCTGTTTTGCATAGATTAAAGTCCCAGATAAATGCATTTGGAATTACGTGAATAGCTCAAGAAAAGTCTCTTACCAACGGCGAGGGTCATGACCTTGAGCTTCTCCCTGACAACCTTCACCACTCTGCTCTTCTGTAAGGGCGTGACTCTACAGCAGAGCACGGAGCGGCAGCGCTTTGCCAGGTCCACGAAGCGGTCCTGCAGGTCTGACGACAGAGCCATGGCCAAGGTGCATCCGTCGATCACCAGAGAGATGTCTTGCTTTGTATCCACATTGCGCGGGTCTTTGTTGTACCTCCTCACCTCCTCCAGTGTGCAGTCCAAGATGGATGTGCACGCGATCTGGAAAACAAAAAATGTAACTTTATTACATTCGTCATGTACATACATGACATTTGACCTCTGCATTTAACCCATCCTAAGCATTTAGGAGCAGTGTGCTGCTGTGAAGCGCCCTGGGAGCAACTTGGGGTTCAGCGTCTCACGCAAGGACACATGCTCACACATTGACATTTGCTTATTTTGTTGTCCCATTGCAGTTCCAGCATCTCAAATGTGAAGATTTCTTGCTTTACTTGGTCTTATGTGATAGTTAACAAAACAGTTTACATATTTCATAGACAAAACGATTAATAGATTATTTAAATAATTAGCAAATTAATCCATTATAATTATAATTAATAATAATTTATGATTTATAATTGTTAGTTGCAGCCCTATTATAACACACAGCCCTAATAATTTGACTGAACTGCACAGAAGGTAGTAAGGTGACCTAAAGAAAATACTAAATTAGAGGATAAGTTGTAACTTGGATGTGACATCTCTTATAATCGCATAACATAACAAGGCATAACGTTGAAGACAATCTGTGCTACAGAGTAGAGATTATGGTATGTGATGGTAAAAGAGACATAACATCACTCTGCTGTTGAGTCATGTTCACGATGTCTGACTAGAAGCAATTACGAGCCTCTGGTCCCATCGGACTCGTCATTGTTGTCTGTAAATAACTCCAGCCTCTTAGCCAAAAGGAGAAGCGACACGATGAAAAAAATTGGGTCACATGCTGTTTTTATATCATCTATCTGATGCTGGTTAAATTTCATTAGGTGTGGTAGGGTGATGACTGTGGGAATGCATCCCTCTGGTGGTCATCGAGTTACAGTGGTTAAAAAAAAAAGTTCATTACCAATATGAGCAAAGAGGTATTTCCCCTGAGGGCTGAATATTAGACTGGTAATTAGATATGAAAGCAGTAGATATTGTATTGGGGGTATCTCACTCCATTCATCATCAATGACTAGTCCCGTCTGAGAGGAGCACGGCAGTCCCTTTGTTCCAGAAAGCTCCCCGTGTGTATCCGTTAGAGCCGACGGGTAATTTCAGTCTATTTGAGGACGGGGATGATTAGACGTGGTCAGGCTGTTACGAAGGGCTCATTCCTGTGCTACCAGATCTTTAATGGCCTCAGAGAAGCAGGGCCCACACCTGACATCTTATCTTTCTCAGATGAAAATGTGAGGGTTTGACCTTTAGTTAAAATGTAGAAGTGGTCAAAAAAGGTTTGGCCATTTAAATTGGAGGGAGACAAGCTCACGGGTAAAACCTCCTGAACTTACTGCTTGGAAAACACACGACTTGTCCTGAATGACCATCAAAAAAAGCAAACGCTGTCCTCGGAAACAAGCTGTATGTGATGCGGGAAATATAAATAACATAAAGGGCCAATGTTCAATAGGAGTTAGTGGTGCTTGTATGCTTCTAATGCTCCAGGTTTTTTTTTTTTTTTACTTTTGATTCATTCATTTGAAAACTCCATTCACCTTCTACTCAGTGGCTCAAATATTCAGGCATATACTCTCACCGGCCACTTTATTAGATACACCTTGTACCTAATAAAGTGGCTGGTGAGTGTATATGTAAGCAATACATTATATATAATTTTGTTGTTTAAAAAAAAAAAAGAAAAAGAAATAAATGGACCTGTAATTTTAGTTGGGAAGTATTATTTTGTCAATGAGAGCCCTATTAAATCTGATATCATGAATAACAGTACATAACACACTAACATTTTTATGTGGATGATATTTTACTTTATTTTAAAAAATTCTGCCAAATCAATACCAACGTTGTTACAACTGTCCTCATACAATGGTTTGTATGATATCTTACGAAAAGTTATTTTGTTAAATTTAGTTCGTTTTCCTATGAATGTCCAGCAACACGAGCGATCAGTGCGCCTGCCCAAGCTCCTGTGGTATTTAGGTAACAAAACTACTCCGTTAGGTTTAGGAAAAAAATCGTGGTTTGGGTTAAAATAACTACGGAAATGGCGTTACCTCAGTACGACAAACAAGACCTCTGGTTTCACACAGGACACAAACAGCGGTGTAATGGGTGAAAGTCGTGTGTTTTTGGACCTACGTATCCACACCGACCTCCTCCCTACACGGACTTTGTCTCTGTTTATACTACATCACCTGTCTTGGCTCATGATTACTTACGAATTGATTATGTGGGTTATATATGAATTATAGTGCATTACTTTTCGTAGGTATAGCTACGAACAATGCATGAGAACAGCCTGCTATTTGACAGGTCTGGTAAGATCTCCAGATGTAGGATTAACTGGTTTAAGTCAGCAGAATTACCCCTAAATTAAATCTAATGTTTTAGCATATATGTTAAAAAATCACCAAGAGATACAAGTTTAAAGAAATTGTTCAAGTTAAATGCGAAGATTGAACTCTCACCTCCATACGGTAAATATAAAGATACTGCCAGCAGCCGATTAGTTTAGCTTAGCATAAAGCCTGGAAACAGCTAACCTGTCTCTGTCCAAAGGTAAAACAAAATCACCTACAAGCACCTCTAAAGCTCATTAATCAATTATATTGCGTTTGTTAAATGTGTAAAAATGTGTCTGACTGTTTCTTGGACTAGTAACCTCCTGGATTCTCTGCTTGTTGCCTAGCAACTACCAGCAGGCAGATGTTGTTACCTTCGGACAGGTGTTTCCCCCTGTTTTCCAGTCTTTATGCTAACCTAAGCTAACTGGCTTATTAAGCTTGTTTTCCATTTTCATTTCATGTTTGATGTTACCAAAACAAATTCTAATTGTGGAGTAAGAAATGAGTCAGAGGTGTACCGCCATTTCTCATTTCACATAAGCAGTAAAGAAAAGCAGCTCTGAGTCAAACAGCCAACCTTCAGTGAGGCAGACAGCGGCCTCCTCACCTTGTTTTTGCAGCTCATGTTAATCACCAGGTCTTCCTCTTCCAGTAGCCTGCAGGCATAGCCGATGTTGACAGCTGTCTCCGGCTTGTCACCAGTCAGCACCCACACCTGGATCCCTGCCTCCCGCAGAGCCATGATGGTGTCTGGGACACTCTCCTGCAGACGGTCCTCAATGCCCGTCGCTCCTGTAGGAGGACATATATCCCAAAGTCAGGCATGATTCAAACACAGAGCTTATCACACAGACGCACAGTATGTTTTTCAAGTGTTTATTATGAATGATGTGTGTTGGGCTGATGTATGTTACCCAGCAGGGAGAGGTCTGTCTCTAGCTGCACAGCAGTGTCCATAACAAGCTCCTCTCTGTTGTCTATAGCAGCCAGAGCTCTCTGTCTGCTCACTGACCAGCTTTCATACTCCTTGTCACTCACAACCTGCAGCACACGCAGAAAAAAAAGATGAAACAGAGCTCCTCTAGCGTAAGAAAATGATGCTGGTAAATATTAATATATCAGATTGTGCACCTTCTTTGTAAAGCAAAGTGTACGCAGCCCCGATTTAGCATAGCAGTCAAGGTGATGCTGAGTACCTGCTGCTATGTTCTTCAGCTTCCCACTGAGCTGTTCTGGAAATAACATGACAGATTTATTTATATAGTTTCATTTTGAATCATGAATTGACCCAGGGTATCTCAGTATTGACTTTCACATGCTCATACCTGCGTACGGTGTCCCGAGTAGCTCCATGATGGCGTAGTCTGCCCCTTTAGTGTACAACACATACTCTTTGGTGATTGGGTGTCGCACCAAAACAGACATTCTCTTCCTGTTGGAGTCAAAGGTCAAGGTGTCCAGCACCTCAAACACCAGGTCCTCCCCAGATGGGAGCCTCACCGTCACGCTGTCAGGGGTGCGTGCCAGCAGGGTGAAGCCATATGCCTTGGCTGCGTACACCAGGGCTGCCTCATCTGGACTCTCCGCCTCATAGCTCAGATCGTCTAAGTTCGTCGCAGACTGGGATGGAGCGTAGAGCGAACATCTTCGGAGCCCACTGGGGTCTTCAGGCTCCTCTACTTTTACAGGGGGGTTAAAACTGTCTTCTTCTACAACTGAGTCCTCTGAGATGATGCGATTTCTCTTCGACTTACGCTGCCAGGAGGTGAAAATATTGCGAAGAGAGCCAGACTTCAGCAGGTTGGACAAAGAAGACAGTGGGTTGGTAGTCTGACCAGAGCGTGAAAACATGTTCACCTGAAAAAGAAATTTGTATGTCACATAGTGTTTTTATATCGCCCATATGGTGATAACACAAAAACACTCTTAAAACCTTGTCATCCATTTCCACTCTGTTTCTTTTTGTGCTTTTACCTTTAATTATAAACTCAAGGGAAAACCCACATATTTCTCCCATCTGCCAGAGCTGAGAACAGCACAGTCGAGAGCAGCGAGTACTAAAATTAATAAAGCAACCCTGATTGCCCCTGCAAATCTCCCTTTACTATGTGGCTAATTTGGTGAGGACTCTTTACAACTGGGGCTTTAAAGATGAAAGGAAATTAGTACTGACCACTGATGAAAGAGCAGAAACTTGAAGCTAAACAATTGAAGAGAACTTTCAAAATTAAACTAAATGTTTGAGGTTAATAAGACGAATTTAAACTTAATTGTTGTGTGTGTTACTGATTAAATTATGGAGATTTTGCTGCTGTGCTGCAGCCAACTGGCTGGACACTAGGTCTATAGCTCTTTATTAAATAATGAATGAGACAATTAATAGATTCTCCACAGATTTTTTTTTGTAAGTTTGCATACTGAGAACAAATCCTTCGTCCATCTTTCCTCTCCTGACTGTGCCCTCCATCTCTACTTCCCATCCACAGCAAACGGAGCACTCACCCTCTGTCTCTGAGCTGTTGCCATGGAAACCACCACCGTGTTGCAAATGGCGAGACCCAGAAAAAAGTCCAGGTAAGGATCTATCTTCCGGCTGCCGCTGCTTCTGCTGCTCTCTGCCCTTCTAATCTGCTGAAGCAGCTTCCTGTCTGGAATCACCTGAGTTTCCTGTTGGAGTAAAAGTTAATCAGTTTTTTAATTAAAAGCTCATGTTGATAAACTATTTCTTGCTTACACTCCGCTTTCACTGTTTTGACATGACACAGGATTGGAAAAAGTTTTTAGCTTTTAACCTTTTCAGCCAGTTTCGTTTGCTCATGTGCAAGGGATATATTGCAGGAAGGACAAAGGGACAGAAGGAAGTTTTCATTCATGCAAACATGCTTCTCTGTTAGAGACTCAGCATGAGGAAAACCAAAGATGGGCTCTGTGCTGCCTCACTGGAATAAACACAAGACTGTTGCTGTCTCAGCCTGTATCTCCAGGCCTCTGCTCTTTGCCCTGTGGACCAAAATAGACACAGAGCTACTGTATATCAAGACGACGATGACTAATCTATAGTGCACGTTTACAGTTTATGTGACATCAGTAGTCTATGCCAAATGGTGCCCAGCATGACCATATGTCCCGTCACAGACACGGGGGCGACTTTGAGCCAAAATGGATGTGCTTATCACTGACACCTAGCAGCTCGGCCATCTGCAGCAGGGACTGGGACCATGAGGCCCTTTGACACGAGGATGGGTGAGATCTGGGTAAACAAATGACACTTTGAGGTCTTTTGAGTGTGTATTCAGACATGGAACAGAATATTTTGGACGCGGTCATAGGGTTAAAAGTTCAAATTTCTAGGTATTAGAAACATGTATGACATTAATTACCCAATTAGACTGCAGATATAATGAAAAGAAGCAGAAAATACTTCTCGTCATAGACTGGAAACCTGTCCAGGATGTATCCTGCCTCTCACAATATCCATGCTGGGATATGCTACAGTTCCCCGTCACCATTAGCAGGATAACTAAGTTAATAAATGGATGGAAGGATAAAGTTACATTTCCATACCGATAAATGCATTCTTAATAATGTTTTTGTGGTAAGACATCATCATAAACTCAATAAGGACATTATAATTCATTTCCCTGTACATTAGAGTAAAACGAGATGTCTCAGTAGCCGTCCCAACTCCCTACGTTGGGTTTGATTGTAGTGGGCCAGTTCACACTATATAAACGCACTGTCATGTTTGATTTTGAGCCATTTATTTGTGCTACTCAGTCATGATTATAACTGCAAGGACACTTGTTAATCAAGAAGAATGAGTCTAATTTGTGGGCCCCTCCGGGTGGCCTTGAGTCAACTACCTGACAACTACACCTTCTGCATGAGCAAACAAAATGATCACCAGCATTTTCCCCATGGTGGCGTCCTGTGACCCTTCATTACAATATCAAGACGGGCAAAACCCATAACTTGACCCCGCTGTCTTTTCTTCCAAACTTAGCGACCATCTTACCAGCGGACTGCTGAAGGCCGTATCGCTCTGGGCATTTCCCTTGATCACGACTTTGCTCTTGCGTCGGTTGTCACGGTGATGCTGCATGTCTTCAGGGATGCTGGGGTCCTCAGCTTCCACGGACCATCCAGACTGTAGGGGTATAGGATGGTTGAAGATGACCTCCTCCTCTGACTCTGGTTCCTCAAGGAAAGCAAGGCGGATGGCTGCAAATCCCAAAAACATGTTGATACATGTTGTATATATTGCATACTGTATGTTAGGTCCAGAGTCAAGTTCAAATGTAAAGCCCTTAACCAAAACTGCAACTGGGCTTTAAAAACCTGGATTAAACAGCCCCACCCAGGTAGAATCAAACGCTCCCCAAAAAAACCCTCAATTAGCCAAATAAATGAACTTTGGAAAGAATCATAAAAGAGAGAACTGAACTCCAGGGTAAATAGATCAGTAATACAATTAGACAGAAATCAGATTGAAGCTAAGCAGCACAAATATGGAAGAAAAAAATCCAATTCAATCCAGAAAAAGTATCCAATTCGTGCCTTAACTCCACTATATCTTAATATTCATATTCTGTCTGATCAAATTTCAACATAGAAGATAATCTAGGCTTGGCTTTACACATGCAAGACAGAGTCACAAATGCAGATCAACATCAAAATATCACGACACAGCACAACTTGAGGTTTCACACTGCAGAGCCAACCAGGAAGTGCATTCCAACTGAACAGGTGACTCAGTTCAATCAAAGCATATTATTCAATCTCATTAAATCCACAGCCAGGTGAGCGGACCTGTCACACTAGAACACCACAGAAATCAATTAGTGGATAGACGAGACAACTAATTTTAGACTCTTACCACTAATAGCTCAAAAAGTATAGGTTGGAAGGTGGAAAGGACGGGTTGTTATCCAAATTATATCAGCTTTACTTTGAGCTAATTCTAAGATTAGCATGCTAACATTAGTCAAAGTGTTAAAGTAAGTGTTATTCAGTAATACGTTTCTCAGGTATCTTATGATGCAATGAAGTGTTTCACAAGTGGAAAGTATGTAGGATCATCCACACCTTTTTATGTTAGGCTATATATATATATATATATATATATATATATATATATAATTTTGGTTACATAAAATGTCTCAATATGAAGGTTTACCATTCTCTTTGTGCGGGTACTCGGTGCCCATGATGGAGCATCTGCGAAACACCATCTTGTTCTCAGTGAGGGTGCCAGTCTTGTCTGAGAAGATGTATTCAATCTGTCCCAGGTCCTCCGTGATGTTCAGGGCCTTACACTGCATGCGGCTGTTCGTCTCCTCATCGTGCAGATCGATGTCATTTGTGATGAAGAAGATCTGACCCATCTTTACCAACTCAATGGACACGTAGAGGGAGATGGGGATCAGGATCTGTAGGTGAGGAGAGGGAAGGAGAGGAAATAAGGAAAGGAAAGAAGAGGAAAGGAGAGGAGAGGAAAAGTTGGATTGGGGAGAAAATTGAAATATAGACAAGAGAGACAGGAGAGAGCGAGAAAGAAGTGATAAGAGAAAGGAAAGAAAAGGAGGCGATGGGAAGACAAGTGATAAGAGGAGTGATGGAAAAAAGAAAAGGTGAGAGTTAAGTGGACAACCGACGGTGAAAGAGAAGATATTAGAGGAGAAAGGAGATGAGAGGAGAGTTTAAGAAACTAAGAAAAACACAATAAATCCTCCCTTTAATACACACAGTCAGACTTGTCCACCTGCAGCAGGATGATCATGGTGAAGAACATGTAGAAGCCAGACAGACTGGGACTGTCCAGGTGACCGCTGCTGTCGGGGATCAGGTAAGGGGGCACACCGGGCAGCGCCTGCAGCCATAAGAAGTGACCTGCATGTGTGAGGACAGGGGAATTAATCACACCGACTGTCGCACAGGGAAGAAAGCTATTTTTGGCACCACACCTTCTCCTATCTCCTCGCTGCTTCCCTGGTATGTGTTTTGGGCCTGTGGCCAAAGTGTTTTTTTTTTTAATATTGGAAATTAAACATCCCCTCATAAATGTAAAATCATTAATCATGAACCAGTCTGTGTAGTGATTTTATGGTTATGTAATTCATTACTGACCTAGTGCTCCGACGAGACACATGGCAAGGAGGAGCATGACGCAGAAGATGACGTCTATGTTCAGCTTCCGCTCTAGTTTGCTGCGCTTGTATCTTGGCCCGTTGTTGTTGAGCATGGCCTTGGTTTCAGGGCCTTAAAGGTGGGATCAGAAGGTGTTGATTCAGTTACCAGTAGACACTCCATATGGTCGGTATGGAAGGGAAATTGATTATTATACCTTAAAATATGAGCTCATGCTGGGTCAGCTAATGTAAGGACAAAAAGCAGGGAGGTCATGTTCTCTGTAATATTTCAGGAAATGTGGGTGTTTAATATTACACACATTAAGCACATGTTTTTAAGACTGATTCAGATGTTTTTAACCATGCTACATAGCAGTGTGGATCTATGCATTGCAATGTCAGTCTGTCAGTCCACCACCTCCTGACTGAACTATCTCAACAGCTATTGGATGAATTGCCACGAAAGTTTGCACAGACACCTGCGATCCCTAGAGGATGAATCCTACTGACTTTGATGATCCTCTGACTTTACCTCTAACAACAACAGCAGGTCAAACCTTTCACTTATCCTGTGAAATATCTCAACAGCCACTCGATGGATTAGCACAACATTTTCCTGGATGTTGCATCGTTGTAATAACTCTGGTGATCCTTAAACTCTTCATATAGCATCACCATCAGGTCAAAGGTTGTCTAATACTTTGGTTTCTGACCAAATACTTGAAAACTAACTTTGTGTTTAGTGCTAATTAGCAAATATTAACATGCTAACCTAAGATGGTGAACATGGTAAACAGTATACCTGATATACATCAGCATGATAGCAACCACCTTTTTTAGGACACATAAAAGCTTCAAAATTCACAAGTGGTATATTTACTGATGTGTTTTATATCGTGGAACAAAACAAAAATCTTTTATGCTCGTGTTAACCACAGACCTTATTTCAGGTAAAAACCAAAAACCCATTGACTTCCAGAAGAGGGAACCGGAAGTGCTAAAATGCTAACTAATTTCCGGGTTTTAGGACTCATTCCTGCATCACTGTATTACTAAATGTTAGCATGCTAATATGCTAACCTAAAGATGGTGAACATGGTAAACATTATACCTGCTAAACATCAGCATGTCAGCATGCTGGCATTAGCATTTAGCTCAAAACACAGCTGTGCCTAATTACAGCTTCACAGAGCCGCCAGCAGAGTAATACACACAACATAGTCTTGTTTGACTAAACTTGACAATTATTAGGCAAAAACAAATAATTCTGATTTAAATTAAAAGGACTGTTTGTAACTTTTTAAGCGTATAAATGTAGCGGGTCGCCACACATGCGCGCTCGCATATGCACGTTCGAGTGTGGCCGCTGCCTCTCCTCCTCTGCCTGCCTTCACTCAGACAGCGCGCGCGTTCTCGCTCAGCTCGCTACACCTCTAGACGTGAACTACACACTGCAGAAGAGTTAGTTTAGCTCTGAGAATATCTAGTGAATGTACAGTGGACGTTTGTGCAGAAACAAATGCTGCAGCTCCTCCAGACCAACAGAGGTTTCCCGTGTCTTGTGAAGTGACGGAGCTCCTCAGCGAGTAATGTTATCGTCTCGTTACCAACCGGGTTCCGGAGTCTCCCTGCTCTCCCCGCCCGCGGCCGGAGAGAGCAGGAAGACATGCTGCAGAGCCCCGCTGCATCAGCCTGCGCTGAGGCAGGAAAAGCCAACACTAGGATCAGATCTAAATCATGTTCATGGAGAGACCTTGGTCTGGTCAGCTAACATTACTGCCAAGCAGCTGAAATATAGAGTGATATTGTGGTTTTAGCTGACGTGTGTTGCCTCACTG